>DWME01001336.1:0-25416 GCA_018244795.1 Parelbella ahira ahira
GTGGTGAGCCTATTGCCGTACACCGGGCACAATTCCAGACTCCGAATCAGTATCTAATTGAAATTCTAAATTAAAACTATCCAATAGCACCCGACCCGGGATTTGAAACCGAGAACTACCGATCGGCAGTCGTGCTTGCAACCGTTCGACCAACGAGGAAGTTAATTTATTTGTTATGTAGTGTATATTACGGATTTTTATATCTACTATATTGTATTGTAGTCATTAGACAAACTTTCATGTAGTTTTTTATGCTACGGTAGAAATAAAACCTGACTTCTATTTGATTTTTCTTTTCCATACATACGTCCTACGCATATTAACATATTAAGAGATATAAAGTTTCGTAGCGATCAAGAAAGATTTTTGCGGTAAGTATTATCTTTAGATTCCATCAAGTTATAATTAAACTGCAGTTAAAAAAGAATTTGATTAATGATAAATTCATACCGAATAATAAATAAAACGGTATAATTAACCTTTATACACGGTTAAAGGTACATTTTTATGTTGTTTTAAGTTTTACGTTAAGACTATTGTTGTTTTAACAAGTTAAACGCGCCTAAGCGAGTTATCGAGAAACACTACAGAAAAGAACATTCTAATGTTCTTTGTTTAATAGAAACAGCCGTTTTTACGTATGTAAGATGTTGGTATAATGAAGTGTGTTACGGTTCATAATTTATAAATGCAAAACACAGCCCTCTTCCAAATACAAGAATCTTGCTGTTTACGTCCAATTCTAAATACTTCTAGAGAAAACAGTGCGTATAAATGCAAGTATTCTACGATAGTCCGTCGCATAAGGAATATATTATAGACAATTAAAATTTCTTTACATGTATTACCTACTTCATGCATTTTGGTTTTTTCATAACTTTCTATATCTTACCGGATCCACAATAAATTCGCTGCCGTGTTTGTTATGATCTGGACGTATTCCTTCCAGACGGTTATATAGCTTGGGATCTACATCCAGGAAGTGCGCTTGGGACAAGTATACGTTAAAACCTGTAATGGAAAAATAAAAACTTTACATATTATATGTTCACACTACTAAATATTGAGCAGTTAATCATTGCCTGCAAAAGCACCACGACGCATCTATTTCTCCCACCGAATATTAGCGCGTCGTGTCGATTTGGGTGATGTGGTTGGCAGACAAGACATGAGCATATACATCTTCCCAACTCACCCTTTTTCACACCCATTTCCATTCGTACATTACTGATTTCATTATGTCCTTTGATTTGGAAGGCAATGAACATTTAAGTACAAGTAACCTGTATCTCAAGTATCCGATATATCCAATATTTTTGATGTATCACAGACAGACATTCTTACGCCTACAATGTCATCTCAGTTCCCATACAGATAAAGCTTGATTGATTTACCACCAAGTGCAAGTATGATACACCCCATCGACAAGTAGACATGTTTTGTGTCTCAATATGTACGCCGCATATTTCACAGCGAAACCACAATTTATATTGCCTTGTTGGTCGAGCGGTTGCAACCGCTACTGCTGATCGGAAGGTCCTGGGTTAAAATCCCGGGTCGGGTGCTATTGAATTTTTCTAATTTAGAATTTCTAGTACTGATTCGGAGTCTGGAATCGTGCTCGGTGTATGACAATAGGCTCACCATCTATTCCATGGGACTTAAACGTAACTAGTGAAACGTGGGGATGTACTACACCCCTCTGCCTACCCCTTCGGTGATTATAGGCGTGATGTTACGTTACCACTAAATCAATATAACTTTTTAACGGTAGCAACAAAAAGTGGCAGATATCGAAACTACAATAGCGGACAAATGGTTTATATGTAAGCATGCACGTCAGTACGGATTTGTTTCCCTTACCATAAAAACACGGCGACAGATCCGACATGCCATCATAGCACCCGAAGCTACCACAGAGGCAATTGGTGTCAGGGTTTCTGGTGAAGGTCGTGTTGCTGAAGCGGTAGACGAAAGCTTTTGGCCCGTACTCCATGTCTCTGGTTCCGTCATACTGAAGGTCCAAGATCCTGCAGAACACGTTCCGATACATCCGTAAAGGAGTTTCTGGTGTAATTCCAGGCGGATATGCCAAGCCTTCATATGTATCAATAAATGAGTTGCATCGCGTTCTGAAATGATATAAGTAGATTATAAGTACATTTGAAAAACAAATTAAATTCAACGTAACATAACATCACGCCTGTATTTCTCGGAAGAGGTAGGCAGAGGATTGTAATACATTCCCTCGATTCACGGGTTATGTTAAAAGTTTTTAACTTTTTTTTCAACAATATTTTAATTACTTCACTTCATTAATTTTTTATTTTCATGTTAAAGGTCATTAAATCCAAAATTACATGTTTGATGCAAAAAAGAAAATGGTTGATTGCCTGATAAATATGTATTTAAAATTAATTACTTGAATGTTGAGTAAAAAAACAAAGAAAGCATGTATATTATACATATGCAAGTTCACGTCTTTGACGTGACTTCAGGAAATATGGTGAATTAATTATTTACTTAAGTAAGCAAATACGGCTGAAATTATTTAATAACATAATTATATCAGTTAAGGTAATTTTAATCATAAATAATGATAATAATCGACCCATTTGTCATTCCACTGTTGGAATATGAGTTTCCTCTCATATTGAGATAGTTAAAGCAATAGTCTGCCACGCTGGCTAAGTGCGGGTTGGCAGACTTCACACACCTCAGACACAATTTTTATTATTTTAAATTAATTAAGGTAGATTAAAATCTGCGCGTACAAAGGCGTTGAAAAAATTCTCAATAAGTTGGTTATTTATACTGCCAAGTTATTTTAGCAATGAAAATTCAGTAGTTCAGGCTTTTGCTTTTCACTCCGGGGTTTTTTGGGTTCAAATCCAGACGCAAATTTTGCGCAATTTTGCCAAACGCAATTTTTAACTTTAAGATGTTAAGTGCATTCTTGAATTGAAAATTCACACTAGGAATAATTAAAATTTGAAAAATTATGTGTTTATAATATTTACAATTATATGTAGGTATTAATTTTTTAATTAAGTATTATTATTTCTTACCGTTTGCTTGGCGAATCATATCCCCACATGCTGAGCCCGCTGTCTCCGTTCACACTTCTGATTCTGAATTTATCTTCACTGGTCGCTCCCAATTCCAAATTGTACTCGGTGTTTTTGTCATAAAGCTTGAATCATAATAAAAATAACAACTATTATACTGTTTATTACATTAAACAAGTACCTAACAACTACAAGAAACGTAATTAATTTTGATGAAAAAACTGTTTGTATGACTCAGTTTCCTTGTTTAAAATGCCACTACTTATTTTATAAAAAAATGTAAAAAAACATAATAACACGTCTGTAATCCCTGAAGAGGTAGGTAGAAGAGTGTAGTACACTCTCATTTTTCACCAGTTAGTTTACATTTCACTATGGCATAGATAGAGTGACTACTGCGATGTACTGGCACATATCGAGACTTTGAACTACTATTAGAAATTTCAAGGCAGAAATATTTAATAGTACCCGACCAGGGATTTGAACCCAGGACCTGCCGATCGGCAGAAGCGCTTGCAACCACTTAACCAACGAGGTATTCATAATACAAATAGTCATTGCAAAGTTTATTTCATAGTTAATGTAAATAGCGTGTAAAATTAAATGAGAGGCAATCATCTGGACAAGCGATAGCGTATCAAGCCAAGTTCAGGCACGGAACTGGCGAGCGACACCGTATGTTATCTTTTATAAAGGTCGAGATAATATCCTTATTTTACCCTCTTGAGAATATTGTAGCGGAGTTCTTTATTAATAACTACTTATAATGAGAACTAATCAGAGCAAATTAAAACATTAAGTAGTTCGATCAAACAACAACAGATGTCGCTAGTAACTCATACTCAATGACAACAAATAAAACTGCAAGCTTATAATATGAGTTTAATCACAAGAGCCACTTACCCGGTCCAATAAACCTAGCGTTTTGAAGTTTATCATGCCAGGTATCAGCGTGTTGCCCAGGGCTATTAACGAATCGTTGTAACCCCACAGAAAATCATGGACCGTGAGGTTGATGACAGGATGCGAATTCAGGCGACTTGCGAGCATGTTCAATCCCAACTTTGTCCACAACGGAAAACTGCTTACTTTGGATGCCAAGGCCTGTAAGCAGGTGATGCACAGTCATTTTCTAGTTAAAGTTAAAACACTATTAATTTCGTACATTTCCTACTGGGATGATGAAATCGAATATAGAGACCACACGTTACATAAATATATATTATCAACTAATACACGAATACGAATATACGAATCATCTTTTTCATTCCTTATGCACAGCTCAAAGTTCTCTGGAATGTCCTAAAACATATGAAATGTGCGACGTGAACTGGGGTAGCTTAGTAAAAGCAGATTTACATTCTCATTACGGATAACCCTTCTCATTCTGAAATGGCGGAACTCGCGTTCAGCCATTAAAATTGAAACCATGTGAAATATATACTTTTTGTTATTTATATTGGTGATCGAATAAATTAATAAATAATTGTGAAAACAAGGAGGTCAGTAAAATTAATCGTTGATTAGACAATTCTAACGTTCTAACGTTTTCATTTGAAACTATACGTCAAAGATTCAAAAACTACA
The DNA here is from genome assembly GCA_018244795.1 of Parelbella ahira ahira. NCBI lineage: Eukaryota > Metazoa > Arthropoda > Insecta > Lepidoptera > Hesperiidae > Parelbella > Parelbella ahira. The sequence goes on from DWME01001336.1 coordinate 4,656, forward strand.
CTCACCAGAAAAGGAATGTTTGGCACAAGAATTTTGACATTTTTAGGATCTGCGACGGACCGATCAGGGTGAAAAATCGTTCTCAAACGAGGAGTATAACGCAAAGTCCCAGCTTTCTCGTCCAAAATAAGGTTATCGTGACTTCGGAACTCTCTACAAAATACATAATTAAAAGGCTAATGGAATTATATATTCTATATAGTATACGAGTACAAAAACCCGAAAAACACTCACTGATAGACGAATGGACCAATTTCTTGAAGCTTCAACTTATAATCTTCCCCCGAGATGAATTTTTCCACATTTGATATATTGAAAATGTAGGCCTCTATCAGCGCCCCCTCCATTTCCTTGGACAACATTTCATAAAGTACCGTACCATTTCCCAATCTGAGATTCTAAAAATACAATCGGTTATAATTTTCAGAAAAATATTGACTAGGATTAGATAAGATTCAGCAATACTGAACTGTACTTTTCGTAGATATAGCAAATGGTCCTCCGCACAATTGGGTTTTAGAATTTTTTTTGTCATAAATGGAAAGATCATATATGTGTTTTGTAACAAAACTATCTTTTTTTTTTCTCGCAATAATTCAAAAGGTATATGAAAATAAAAATTAATTTTTGAATCCGATACCGAAGACACGCCGACAGCTCCAAAATCCAATTATTTTTGTTGTGAAGATCATTTCAATGTAAGTATTTAAGTATTATCAGACTTTGCCTTTACAAATCCTTTAACACACATAGCTAATCGGAATCAACTAACAATTCGTTTTCTAGCAATAATAATATTATTATCTAGTCACGTGCGATAGCCGTAAACGCTGTACTGTTATTAAATAGCTATAACATTATGACGTCACAACTAAGGTCGCCAACCGTGGCGCGTTTATAGTCACGTGATTTTTCTTTAATTTTATCAATTTTTAATTGATAAAATTAATTGAAAAAAATGTTTTTTTTTTTAGTTCTTCCCATTTAATATCAATATTATTAATAATAAAGTATTAAAATAGGTACATAAAAATTTTTTTTTTTCAAATTCCCAATTTACAGTTAATCTTTTCAATACTTTATCACATTGAATTTGATATAAAGTCATATTGCTATCTGAGGGAGGTCACACAGTCGTCGCTACCCTTGCAGGTTAACTTTTGATGTCGTATTGCTATTATATAATCTGCATTAGATATTATTATTATTAACATTAATCTGCATTATTAATATTGCTTTCTTCCCACATTCGTTTTAGGTAACGGAATATTGCCATGTATGCATGTAACACTGGACCACTCTAGTGGACCACTCTTGGACCAAATTCAATAAGAGAGTCCATTTTCTAGGCATTTTGTTTATAATATAAACATCTTACCACAACCACATACAATGTCTAATCACGAACTATGCAGCTACTTTGCTACTATTGAAATCTGACAACTGATAAGCTACCAACAAACATTCTTAAATACTTAGATTCTTATCTAAATAATCTGTTTATCCGAAACAAAGCACATACGAGTATTCGTTCTCATCATCTCATCAACGCATACACTCTCATCAATCGAACCCGTGACCCCTCCCCCTTCCTCCTCAGAAGTCAGGGTCATTACCCAGTTGACAAACGGGTCAGTCAAATTGTGTTTAAAATATGACGTTGACAAACAAGTTTGATATACTTACGTAGCGCGCGAATATGAATATTGGGTCTATAATAAAGGCTATAACAGTTATAACCAGTAAGGAGATTCCGATTGTTAACAGCGACAGCAACTTACCTGTGAATAAATAAATTATAAAGTAAATAAATTAAGCTCAAAAATAATTTCAACACTGTTGTAAGAGAAACGTACCTATAGTTTATTTTTCCTTAGTACCTATATAAATACAGCGGGAAATTATTATTGAAGGTACATACATATTTACATCATAAAATAAAGTAGATACTACTGCTTCATATATGTAGGTATTTTACATGAAGTACCTACTTAATATTTTGATACATATAATTTTAAAGAAATATATATTTTTTTATTATTTTATGACTTCCTTAAAGATATTGCAACGCATTACGGGATAATTTAAATACTGCGTCGTAGAAAACGGAATACTTGAAATCTTTTTGCTTTCGTAGCATACTGATTTACGATTTTCGGTAGTGATTTTAATTTTTTCTTTTTTACCGCGTTTCTTGACCTTAACCTTGCGATCACAGGCACATAAAAAAAATTCTACGCAAAAAACATACATATGTATAAATATAATTAAAAATTTAACTGTTATGTACATATATTAAGCTGTATATCTTACATCTGCTGACAGTAGCTAGGCTCTCGAGGTTCTTGCTCGATTTCATGTTTTCTTGTCCGCTGCGATTATATGCAATCCTGTAGGACATACATACATAAGTACGAGTACATTAATAAAAACGTAACATTATGCCTGTAGTCCCTGAAGAGGTAGGCAGAGGAGTGTAGTACACTCCCACGTTTCACTTGTTACGTTTAAGTCCCATGGAAAAGGTGTTGAGCCTATTGCCATACACCGCGCACAAACTGCGTGCCGCTACTAGAAATTCTTAATTAGAAAAATAGTTCTCGACCCGGGATTTGAACCCAAGACCAATCGATCTGCAAGACTGATCGGTATTCGCGCTTGTAACCACTCGACCAATGAGGCAGTCAATACATAAATTATTTATGGTATATATAATTTACATCTTATCAATGGTCGAAAGACCGGCCTACATCAGGAGTAGCGTACAAGAATTTATGACAAGTTTTACCTTTTCTATATAAGTACACGTTTGTCATTTTTGACTCATCATCATATCACAAAAAAAAAGTCTGATTTATGTACGCAACGACCTTTGCAGAAAGGTCGATACGTAGGCGAATTATCCATACAGGGTATAATTTTATTATAATTTATTTGAAATGGTTACTGCATCATTGCAATTTGTATCATAAATGCTTAAAAAATATTATTATATCATTACGCCAAGTCCTTTACAGGTTAAGCAAAAGCACTGAGTGCCGAACATCTCTATCCTAACAGACCTGACATTCTTATATATTCATCACTACCGTTATAATCGAGCGCCGGATAAAAAAATATGATTAACATAACCTAAGATTGTACAAGGTACGAGTGAATGGGCTTTTTCCATGCGTTCGTGATTTATTTATTTATTCTTTATAGTAACACGTAAAATTTAGGTAGGCTGTATAAAGGGCGGACTTAATGACAATAATCGTAATCTTCAAATAGTGCGGAACGTCGCTTCCCATCAGCCAGGATCGCGGCTAGTCCCTTGTCTATCACACAATTAAATAAAGAACTGTAACAACAGTCCGGGGTGACGAAAACAAACTACGACCACCGGCAAGTACTGGACATTTTAAACCTTGTTATAAATAAAATGTATTGTTACCTTAGAGCTGTTTCAATTTTAATTTTATCACAAATAAATTTCAAACAATTTGTTATTCAGCAACTGTATTATAAAATTAGCTTAACAAAACCTTAAAAATCAAATTATTGTCCAATCACCATATCGTATAAATCATAAATATATTTAATTATTTTAAGTCGTGTCCATTCCTGTAAGAATGTTCAAAACGTAAACAAGACACAAAACACAATCTCATTATTTCTTTTCAAAAACGACCATGAATAAACACTCACGTTCAATTATAAAACCGTAATTAACTTGATATTATCGAGAACATTGTAGGTATATTATTTATTTTAAGGAGTCAAAGCGTATACATATGCCAACCGAAGCAGCGTGGGTCGCGGTCTCAACGGGTCTGCGTCGGAAACATACTGTTGATGGGAACTATTCATAGATAAGTCAATCCACCCCCATCCCGGTCTCTCGTGCATAGTATTATCAGTGCACTTGAGATTAATTGTATTTTCTTAAGCAACACTTTTCACTTTGCACTTTATATCATTTGCACTGATTAAATATTGGGCTTTGCACTTTGTGTCATTTGCACTGATTAAATATTGGGCTTTGCACTTTGTGTCATTTGCACTGATTAAATGTTGGGCTTTGCACTTTATATCATTTGCACTGATTAAATATTGAGTTTTGCACTTTATATCATTTGCACTGGTTAAATATTGGGCTTTGCATTTTATATCATTTGGACTGATTAAATATTGGGCTTTGCACTTTATGTCATTTGCTCGGATTAAATATTGAGCTTTGCACTTTATATCATTTGCACTGATTAAATATTGGGCTTTGCTCTGATTAAATATTGGGCTTTAGATTGGGCGATATTGTTTTAATGAATTTGATTATTACTGTATTATATTTATATTTTGTGCCTGAATACTAAATTACATATTTGTGGTTAGATATTTACGTCGTGGTTTATCAGCTGACTGTATACTATACAAAAGGTTTTGCTCATTTCTAAATTAGATGGCTATGCACAGATTATCCCAGATTCTATTAATTACTATCATATCATTAGTTCACATTGTTTACAAGTGTTCTACCGGCTCTACAATGGTGAGTGTTCCGAAGAACTATTCGACCTGGTGCCCGTGTCACCCTTCCTCCATCGCACAACTCGCCGAAGATTGAGGTTTCATCCACATCAACTGGACTTGGCCTCGGATGTTGCAAAAGTCCATAGGCAACGGTGACTGCTAGGCTAAATATGTATAAAAATACTGGAATACTCGTACTCGCAAGCTCAGGAAAACACTCGGAAAAAGTAATAGAAAATAATAGACAAATAGTTTTAACTACAATAAGTCAACAACCTGTTTTTATTCAACCTTTTTCCCTAAAATTTTTATTTATGTTTTCCATTTTTCTTGTTCTACAGTTTTTTTTTTTAATAATTTCTGTAAGCAACATTGAGAAATGAGCTCGATTCCGCCTGATAGCGTCCTAAGATAAACTGGTCGTCAGACGCATAATAAAAGGTTAATTTTTGCCTTGAACAGATCTAGGTTATATTATCAGTATGAAATAGATCCTTAGATCTTTTATTAAATACTATAACTTATTACTATATCATCACGCATCGTAAGGAATCACGAGGTAAGCAGAACAAACTGATATCTTTATCATTACAGATGACAAACCCACCCCCAACACCCGGGCCTCGTTCATTTATGTTTGGACAACAAAACAATCTTAACATTTATGGCCTATTAGCTCTCTGTAGTGTCATATTTATTTCACCTTTGTGACATTCATTCATTTTGTTCGAAAAACAATTTGAATATCTACGCAGAAATACTTTTGATCCTCAGAAAAAAATGCTAATAAAAAGGCACCATCACACCTGGGGGCACGGGGGCTCCCCGATAAGTCAACTAGGTAGGTAACTTAAGAAAAAATGTATTTAATACATTTTGTCGCGATGGTTCATTAAAATAAAATAGCAAAAAACACTTCAATATTCATATTACAAACATGTCTAAATATTTATTTGGCGATAAATTCATTAGCACACAAATATGAATATCGTTCGGTTTTTTCCTTTAAAATATTTTAGTATACATACAATGATGTTATAGTAAAAAAGGCTAGTCAAGATCGTTAGTGGAAAGTGCATAGCTTGCAGCCGAAAACTTCGCATTAAACTTTACGACTAATAATATTTTGAAGCAACTTATGTGTTGCCGCCTGATTCTCAACTAACCTGTACTTACACTAACACTAAGCTGTTGTTACATGTAAAATTATAAGAATATACATATATTGTAAAATTTTAACCCAAACGGCACAAGTAGATACTTGTATTCTAAATAGAAATAGTGATCCCGGGTGGGAATCGAATCTACAAGTTCATTAGTCAAGGTCACTAAACGTTGAACTAACTGGTCAATAAAATCATATTGATAATTAAGTCGAATAACATCCAACTTATATGCAAAAGCCAGTTTCCCCTCACACCGGTTTAAGATTGGATATGCTCTATACAAATACTTAGTCAAAATTCACGATAGATTAAGAACCGCGAAATACACACCCAACCCCAATAAGATAAGATTTGATTGAAGATACCGCTTTAAAGTATCTTATCTTATGAGCCATATTCTGCGCGTAAAAATATCCTGGCATTAACATAAGATGTTTTGTGGGAAAGGGAAGAAAGATTCTTATAAACATTAACCCTTTTATTGTACGCGTGTACCTAATAGACGCGGGTAAGTTAGAACGAGTGGGACCGAGACCATAGATCGCATCGCTGCCCAATTGCAGACTGGCAAACTTATGCTACGCGTACTATAGCCATACTGATCTAGTGGGTATATAATAAAAAATTATAATAATCAACCTATTTGTCATTCCACTGTTGGAATCTGGGTCACCTCTCAGTGGGTATATGTTTGTCGTTATTAATTTCACTCTAGTTGCGTACCGTACTCGCTGTTTCTACTCAGATCTATAAAACCTTGATAGTATTATGACCATGCACTTTCAGAAACCGCGACCATGTCCTGACCTCAACATGCCAATGTGACGCAAAATTAAAATCATGAATCAAGTTGACGATACAGTTCCTAATGTAAAACGATTATACGGCCATCACTCAAATTTGAATTATCTCAATTCGAATTTAGATTCCCTTTGACGTCAGAGAGGAATTTTATGTATACCAACATGTAGTATACTAAAATATCGCATAAATAAACAACCAATTAACGTTCCTGCGTATCGCGTTAACTATAAGTAGCCCTAAAGCTTACATTTTAGACAAAGCAACTAGTTGAACAATGTTAATATAAAATGAGTTTTCCAAGTAATTTAGAATTTGGGGAAATATGGTTTCGCCGACTCATGTGTTGAACATTTATAAAACGCCCCTTAAAGCCTTAGAGGAGGCTTTAAAAATTGTTACCCGAAAATAATAAACCTAATGTACTACTTAACATGACTTTCGAAGATCTTAAGAGTTAATGGAAATTTGTTACTAGCGGTCATCCAACCAAGTGTATATTGCGACTGCCCTTATTTAACTAAAAAGATAGTGTGCAACCGCATTAGGACTACGAAAACTTCTACATACTAAATGCAATACATTATAAAGTTCATTCTATCAACATATACATATTGTATACTACATATCTATTAGTAAATCCGGCCACGCGTTGCTCTGGCTTACCTGTAATTCGTACAATGTTATTTTTAAACTTATATTTTTAGAAATTATAAGCCAATTTTTTTTTTTATTGAAACGGCAAATTTAAATTCATTACTACGTAACATCACGCCTGTAATCCTCGAAGGGGTAGGCAGAGGAGTGTAGTACACTCCCTCGTTTCACCAGTTACGTTGAAGAAGTCCCATGGAATAGGTGGTGAACCTATTGCCATACACCGGGTATAATTCCAGACTCCGAGTCACTTCTAGAAATTCTAAATTAGAAAATTCTGATAGCACCCGACCCGGTATTTGAATCCAGGTCCTCCCATTCGGCAGTCGCGCTCGCAATCACTCGATCAACGCGAGCGAGCCAGTCAATTAATTAACGTAACTTAATATTAACTCGTCACTTAAATAACAACCTGTGGGAAAAACGTATGGGAAGTCTGCCAATCCGCACTTGGCCAGCGTGGCAAACCGTTGCAGATGCCTTAACCCTCTCTTTGATGAGAGGAGACCCATATTCGAACAGTGGAGTGTTAAATGGGTCGATTATTATTATTTTTATTTTTATGATCATAACATAAACTACGGTCTACAAAAAGATAATTTCGATAAGATAAATTATGAAAATTGTGTAATGTCATTTTTATATAAACTACATACTGCCTTACCCGTTGATATAATTAAAAAAAATATTCACTTAAACATTCACTAAAATCCACAAATGTAACTTAAGTATTAGTATAAGAAAATATTAGTATTAAAAAATTAAAAAAATATTTATCTCAAAGTACATATATCTCAACAGTTATCTTTCACAATATATTAAAAATTTCACTAGCAAAATGAACGTTTCAAGCGTAACACAGATTGAAGCGTTTGTACGGAAGAGGTGACGTTTTACAAATGAAATGACAATGTTTCGACGGGTTTTTGTTATTCGCACTTTGCAAGCATACGTAATTATTCCCTCAAACATACTCAATCATTTTACATATTTATATATTACCATAGTAAGGCAAGTGCGTGTGCAATTATTACTAATTTATATTGAGCTTATTAATAAATTCCTGGGTCTGCTAGAAGAGACTTCTTATAGGAATAAGCAGATCCTTGTACAAAGTTTATATTAACTACTGATTCGTTTTAAGTATTCAGTGTACAAAATTAAATAAATAATAATAAAATAAATAAAAATAAATAAAAACATACGTACGGGATGGTGGAGTCAGCGTCGGTTTCGTTATGGACAGTACTAAACTATCGTCTTTGCGCTTCCGGCTATATAAACGCGGACTTTTTGCGTTTGTTTCAAAGTGATGGATGGGTCTCATCAAACAGCAAAGATATGTAACGTTTTTTCATATGGTGGCATATTGTTGACATGTTGCAATAAATACCAAACAGATGTACAACAAGAATGTTGCAGGTGAGCATTGGAGATGCCAAGAAAGACGAAGATTCACCTTTTTTTTCCTTTTATTCTTAACGCGTGTAAATAGATAGACGGGTCACCTGATGGTAAGTGGTCATCGTCGCCTATCGACATCCGCAACACCAGAGGCCCTGCTAATGCTTTACCAGCTTTGTAAGAAAACTCTTTTCACGCTTCTCACGAAGATACCCATATCAACCCGTATTTTTAATAGGTTTTGCTGAATCTTCCTATGACGTCACAGGTCAAATTGAAACGCACAAGTGGTAATTGTGGTATTTTCATTTAAGATGATGTGCGACAGAGAATCACCTTATTAAAATAGTGATTTCAATGCTTTTCTTACCGCCTTTTTTCACTTGCGCAAGTAAACCAATCATTTACATACATCAGAGCATCGTCTTTAGTAAAATTTATCTATCATAATTAATAACGGAATAACTTTCTTTAATATGTACATTATCTTCGCGACGACTCATACATAATATTCGTTATAAAGCAGTGATCGACCTCCCAAATGAAGAATGGACAAGTTAATAACACGTGTAACGAAAATAACTTAGTCACTAAGAACCCCCTTCCATTCTAATGAGGTATACCTAAAACACTGGTAGCCTTTATGGTGCTGCGGTCAACATGAAGCTGATGCGCATGTCAATTACGATGTCAATTATTGAGGCATGTTATGTAGACAAATTTTAAAACATATCCATAGGTGTTTTTTTTTATGAATGGTAAATAGTCGAATGCCAATTAAGGTGATACGTCATTTCACCGCTATTAAACGTCTATGCCAGTATTTCCCAAAAGGGTAGGCTGAGGACTGTAGAACATGTATTAAATTGATAATTATTTAGTATTTGGTTATTTCAAGGACACTGAACTGGTTTGTGAGTTAGTGATTTCAAAATTTATTTCCAACGAATTGAAAATATTTTCTAAACTTCATTTTATTGTTGATCTACCTACGAATTGTTTCTAATCAGCATTTTCTATACATTAAATCAAAAATAACAAAGATTATGTGTTTACTTACTGACGTAATACAATTGTTATGTCGTTTTTTTCCGGTCATATTTTTTGTCGTTGAAATTCTTACTATTGTCTTTATACTTAATAAGCGTAATATTTAAAACAGAATTTCAAGTAAGTACAAGCACATTTTTATGATTTTTATTTGAAGCAAGTGAAAAGCAGTATTAAAAAGGAATCTCTGGCACCCAACCGCAAACAGGGGAGCAGGAATGCGTCTGTTAGTATACATTAATTAGTTACTTTACGTTAGTATGATTGCAGTTAATAGAACATCGTTAGTATGATTGCAGTTAATAGATTGTAGTTAATATTAGCTAGTATCCGTATGTTTTTATATGTTATTTATATTTAGAATTAGTAATACATCAGTGAAAACCCGTATTAACAAGGAGCTTCAAGCGATCAATCGCAAACCGAAGAGAAGCCATGTCACTGTTAGTATACGTTATTTTTGTTAGTGTACATTAGTATGATTACAGTTAATATTAGCCAGTATCTGTTTCATTCTATAATGTTCACGGTCATATGTCGCTCTTCAGACCAAAACAAATTGTTTTAATAACATACTCGTAATGCTTCCCAGCACAATGTGATATAATGCAGTTAGGTACAAGCTTCGGGCTAAATAAGATCTGTAAATTTTAGTTATATTTCACAAAAAAGACATGATGAAGTTTGAACATCTATTTAAACATTTTGATAAATATAATTATCTACATTAAAATTGCAAAATATGTTATAATGTTGTTATTAATATTGTAATGTTTATTACTTTAGGATTTCGTTAGTCATTTTCCGTGTCCACCCGAACGATCTCCAAATCAAATCATTTAACACAAGAACGTCATTATCATTTCGTAATATTAAATCCTTATTTCGTACTGATGTTTATACAGGCACTGTTGTAACAGGTATGAGTATGTTACTTTTTATAATTTTTGCTCACTATACATCATATACCATCGTGTACTATAATTAAACTATTGCCACAAAACAGTATTATATTTCTATCGTCAAGTACGAGAGAATTGGAAAAATGGGTTCAGTACCTGAATATTCTAGATATCCTCACCATCTCCTCCGAGTAGTGTACCGCAGGTTATTTAGACTACAGTGTATATCGTAACAAAAAGTAAAAGCACCTTTTAGACCTACTATATTTATGAAATGATTTAGGTACCTAAGTTGTGAGGTAAGAATGTTTGTCTCTACGCTACACTACATTGTCTATTGCCAGTTCCCACACAGTGTCATTAACTAAATAACTAATATGAAGTACGTGGGCTTTCGTATATTCATAATAAAATCTCTGTTAATCTGATATACTTTATCGTTTCTGGTCATAGCCCTTCAAATTTAAAAACTTTTTAATGAAACATTAAATGTATGCGCATGTATCATCCTTCGCTGTGTTCTATTAGCCTTAAAATGGTAAATGCTTCGAAAAACTACTTCTACTGATACCCGTATCAACTGTCGCACAATTTCCGATTTGTTTTGGTGGTGGAATTAGGCGTTTCATCCGAATCAACTGAAAACGTTGCAACATTCTATAGTACTGATTAATGACTAGGGTTCATTCATTCCTTATCAACTGAAATACTGGCAGTGCTTCGCGGTTCAGTTCATCAGCTTGTTTTTACTCCACACGTGTGACGTGTGTAATGAACTTCCTTCTATTTTTACACCTTCAACGCATTAGAGAACACTGTTGTAGATTTTAATAGCCGATAGTGACCATTTAGCATCTGGTGGCTAGTGTGTCTGGGTGCTCGCCTAAACGCAATTAATAATCTTTAAAAAAATTAAAAATACTGAAATAATTATTATGTGTTCTTGGTTAAAGATTATTTAACAGTACCCAATATCTAAAGATAAGCAGGCTTATTACTTAGCAGCATAAGTAGGCATCAACTCTTGGACGAATGTTTTTTGAAATTAATCAATTTATATTAATATAACCTAACATCGTGCCTTTAATTCCTAAAGCAGTAGTATACAGGGGAATGTAATACACTTCTCCGTTTCCCTTTTAAGTCCCACTATGGAATAGGGGTGAGCTTACTGCTACCTATATACCGGAGAAAAAATTCAGATATCGATTTACTACCAGGAATTTCAAGTTTAAACAATTTAAAGTTTCCGAACCGGGGATTGAAACGAGAACTTATCGATCAGTAGACACGCTTACAGTCACTCGACCAACGTGGCAGTTAATATAATCGAAGAAGTGATCCACGTCCGTTTGCATAATTTATGAAGTTAACCAGTTATTTCACTAATAAAAATAATATTTTTTTCTTAAGGATTTCTTTTATTGGACCGGTTTAGAGGGCTCGAATGTATTATGTACGTCTGTGAACATTAATTTCTTTTAGAAGATTTTCTGTTATTGTATTTTAAATGAGCAGTGGTAGCCTAGTGGTTAAGAATTCAGCCTCTCACTTGGGGGGTGCTGGGTTCAAGTCCATGGCGCGCACCTCTTTACAAAAGTGTGTTTTAAGTTTAAATATCACTTGATAACGGTGAAGGAAAAAATCGTGAGGAAACCTGCACACTTTAGAATTTTAAATAAAAATAAAATTTCTAAGGTGTGTGAAGTCTGCCAACTCGCACTTGGCCAGCGTGGCAGACTACGGCCTTAACCCTCTTAATATTAGAGGAGATCCATATTCCAGCAGTGGAATGACAAATGGGTCGATTATTATTATTTATTTTATTATTTAAAGAAAAGAAAAAAGATACGTTACCTAAAATTCGTACAGCGTATTCTCAAAAGGAATGGTCCAAAGATCCTTGGTCGTCGGCGCACTATTATTTATTTATCAATGCATACAAATGGTATAAAGTATGCTCATTATTATTTAACGAACACAATTTTAGTGCATGTGTGTGTAATATAAACTCATAAATGGAAAATACATTAGTTCGGAGCAAAATTGACTTTAGATATGCTTTTATTTATTATGTATACTTTCGTTTGTATATATGTATGCTATATTGTAATGTAAAATAGATGTATTGTCAATATTTGAATAATAAATAGAGTTATGTTTAGAATTAGTGTCTAACTCGTCTGACTATTCGCACATGTGTCTCCTAGCATTGTGTGGAATTTGCTAATATTATAGTCGTTAGTGTAGCGTGTCCTTTTGATGGTATTTGCTGAGGTCGCCGCGCAAACAAGGAGACAGAATTATTTTTAATTGTAACAACTATTTATCTACATCAACTATGTAATTGGATTATTGTGCTTGTTATGACTCGTAACTCTGACATCTAAGTGGAAAATTACTCAGATAACCAGATTATCCAAGACTCAAGCATTGACCTGACTGACATTGCTTGTTAAGTAGGTAATGGATTGTGGGGTTATCTGCTCTGTCGTATATTTGATCTGCAATGTCCTGTGTTTTCTTTACGTATATATGTATGTGTTTGAGTAATTATGTGAGGTCACAGATAACTATCTCAAGTGGTAGATAATTTTAACGCAGACCAGTCACAGATGCATCAGTGATTGGCGGGCAATTTGGTCTAATGGATAGTGATCGCGATTTCTGATTCGAAGCGTGTGGGTTCCATTTCCACGCAGAAGAAATATATCTGGTATGACCCCATCGGTTTCTTCAGTATCTGGGTGTCAAGTTATTTATTTTGGTATGTATTTACAAATGTATATAAATTTTACCACCACACTTATTATGCCAAAGATTCTGCCTATATTGTGATCAAATAGCCGTCTGTTAATTGTTCCAAGACAGGATTATTCTTATCTGTGATCACCCACAGTTTACTCGTACATACACATATATCTTCACGTCAGGTTCCTTACGGAGTACACAAATATAGCATGAGTGCTAAATAAAACACACACTTCAGCTTTTACTGTAAAGTTTGAAATTACCAAGGACTTCCGTTTTTTTTACATTTAAGTGATTAAAACATTTTTATTTTTATTTTAATGGACAAAATTATATATACTGTACCTATGGACGTAGGTTATAATTATGTACATATATGTTCTACAATTAATTGTCCCTACATGGAAGTCGGCGGTAACGTGCATTGTGTCATACAATTCACATCACATGCCAGTTATCTGAGTAGATTGTGGGGTCAGGGATCGGAATCATTATTCTGTAAAAATTGCTTCGAACAGATAAATAAGAAGACAACGTCAACAATATTTATTGCTCATTTATGATATGATTACATGTTCCAGCATTTTATATTATACTCTGCCATCTTGTTACGTGACATTTTTCTTTAAAAATGAAATCGGCATACACTTGAAATGGCTCGTTATTCAAGTTGGTCGCAAGCGTGAATACTGATCGGGGTTCGATCCACGGATCGGATACTAATAAATTTTTCTGTGTTGAAATTTCTAGCACCGGCGCGGAGTCTCGATATGTGCTGCTGCATGCCAATAGGCACACCAGCTATGCATGCCATAGTGAAACGTAAACATTACTGATGAAACGTAGAAGTGTAGTAAACTCCTCTGTCTATCTATTCCGGGACTACACGCGTGATGTTACGTTACTTTAAATGGCCTGCGCCTTATGAAGCATGCGGCTATTGGAGACTGACGAAGATTTCTTATAGCATGTTGAATATATTGTTATGAACTTGTTAATTTTTCGCTTCCATGGTCAAGTGCTAAAAGTGTTTGCAGATCAGTAGACATCTGTGAAGTTATGCATGGAGGCCAACAATCCACTCAATCTGAGAATCCACGGATCCGAAGCATCAAAGCAACAATAATCCCGTATAACGTGCAATCGATCGCTATCCAATCCGAGAAAGAAAAGCATAGTACCAATATTTTACATTACAACGAAATTTTTATTGCTTAGTCTCTTTTTAGGTAACTTTCACATTGTCACATAATTGTGTCATGAACTATAAGGTATATTTTTCTTGACTAATAATAATTTTATTCGAATATTTATGGTGAATTAAAATTTTATTACATGACTTAATTAGGGAAAAGATAGAAGAGTGAATTAAAATCGTAAGACTCGCCAACAACTAAGTACATTGATAAGCATAAGAAAGTAGACCAAGCGTGGTATTATACAATGATAAACGATTACCAAAAGGATAGTAGACCATTTGTATATTCTTCTTGAACAAACCCGGCTATAGTAAAATGTGGTATCAGGAATACTTGCTTCTTAGATTACGACTCTCGAGGAGCTCATTTCGTGGTAGGTGATTTGCGATAAGAATGTTTGCAAAGATCGGCCAGTGGCTAACTGTCGGCCTAGTTGGCGCTGATACGCTTTTCCTTGTCTGCGTGTGATGCAGCAGAACAGGCTAATGACATTACTTATATTCGCTGAAATAAAACGTGTAGCAGTGTTAGTTTTGACCTTAAAGGTCATAAACTGTATCACTCGTTGATAACAAACATGAGCCAAAGCATTATGATAACGATAACCTTACAGAATATGTTATCGAGAATAACAGAATTTATAACATGTATGTCCGTACTACGCAAGTAAGATGTATCATGAGCTTACGAAGAATCCAGATGAAATATTCGAATTAAGTTTTTATTACAGGCCGCCACGCACCACAGTATCCTTACTTTTATAATTCTTAAGTTTAATTGCAACTTTAAAATCTTCAAATATTGGAGTTCTTAGTAACCTAAGTGGTTCTTCTGGTACAGTTTTTTTTTCATATTCTAGTGAAACCGACAAAGCACTTGAAAATGAGAACACAATTCTACCACGACCAATAAGTACATATTTCGTAACTGCTAATTTAATTTATTGCTTAATATTAATTTTGTATCTATGTATATAGAAACATTCCTTTAAGAGGGGGATTAGGACATGACGCCGCAGTAATGTGCTTAAACAGAGCTTTATGTTAAAGAGTACTTAAACAACATTTGTTATTAAAATAACAATATCTGCTCATTAACTTATGTTTATATTGAACCTTTATCTTTGACTGTCCGTGCGTCTTAACTTCCGTATATCTTCATTTGGATAACAAAATCTTTACGCATTCGTTCTGTTATCTGTTCAACAACTTTGTTAAACTAATATACGAATGACAAGCCGAGGACAGGGCGTGATGGCGCTCATTGGGGGAGGCCTATGTCCAGCAGTGGACTGAGATAGGCTAATGATGATGATGATGGCTAATGATATTAGAATGCTAAGATAAAAACGAATGTCTCGCGTGCAAGTCACATTCCCTGCATATTAATTACCCTTTAACAGAAAACCGATTAGAAACTCTAAGAAAAAACGTGTATCCTGCAAACCGACTAAAACATTCACCGTACCTTTCGCGCGTAACAGAAATGTACGCTTATCTTAGCTTAATAATTATTTATTATTTATATTTCATTAACATTAACAACCATTTCATTAACAACAATATAATAACAACAACCATTACATATTTATGACAGCGTAGCAGTTCTCCGACGTTTGAAGGTCCAATGACAGATGTCGAATAAGACCTCTTCGTAATCGGTCGTAATCGAACCTAAGCCTAATTAGACCAATAAAATATTTAAGACCTATGCCTTCTCTATTCAGCGGCACTCTACCAGTTCCTGGGCTGAATCCAGTTATTTCCTTTAGGTCATCAGACCACTTAGTTTGTTAAACTATTCTACATTATTATATACCGTATAACAATATACATATATCAGTAATAGAAACTATGAATAATGTTAGCAATCTACATTCTAGATGATTTTTCGGATTAGAGAGGATCTTCAGGGTTGGCAGATGTAAATATGTGAGAACAATTTATAAAAAAATCAGTTATCACAAATATATCAAGGAAAATTCCACAACTAACCTTATCAATCTCTAACCTTCTAACCATCTAACCTTGTTCAGATTATAGGTGGACACAACATTTAGATAATCTTTTAAACTCTTCCATTTACTCGTATGTGAATTTCATGAAAGATAAAAACAGTCTACAAAATACACTTACACAAAATATTGCGAGAAAACTTTTAGAATTATCCGCAACGCTTGCAATCGCTATTAGTCCTTAAACCTAACCTAACCCTTTTTATATGAGATAAGTCGGGTTCCCGACGGTGGAATATTACAAGGGTTAATGATTACGATGATAATGACAACGAAATTGCTTGTGTGCTTTAACCATTTAATTATTACTGCACTGACCTCCAACGGGCAGTGTGAAAAATCGCTCTCTGGGATCCCCAAACCGCATGCCTAGTGTGGGGATTATGGGCAAAAAATCCCTCACGAGAGGCCTATGACAAGTAATTGACTTGCCGATGCCGATGATATTCGGATCCGTGTCTAGTTCTTTAAAGGAGGGTGGAAGTTAAATATCTGTTAAAATATAATCTAAACACATGTAATATGTTGCTGTGACTGACTCGTGATTTAAAAACACAATAACAAAAGACTTCCCAAAATCACATTTTAATTAATAACTGAAGCCAAAAGGACAATGACCTGAGCGATGAGGTCGCGAGCCGAGTGAGCGATGTTATTGGCAGGGGAACAACGACTGCGGTGGATATATTCTGGTTTGCAAACTTATTCTCTTCCTTTTGAAGTTTTTTCTTGTTAAATTTGATGATAAATAGTAATATGCATCTTGATGATTGCATCGATTCGAAACATCTCTTCCGCGAAATGTAGGTATAATGATTTCGCAGAAATGATTAAATTTCAACGCTTTTGGTTTTTCCAACCAAAATTTAAGGAACAAGAATTAACAATTTTCAATGTACCTACTCTATATAATTAGTTTGTTTAATGTAGGTATGGCTAATGTTTACTTTAGACAGTTTCAAACGGGTTGAGATAAAATTGGATAATACTGAATATTTTTTATAAATGTACAATATGAACATGCTTATTTTAAAAATCAAGTAACATGTTTGAAGAATTCACCGTTCCTACTTACATTGTCACCATATATTTTTATGTGATTTTATGTGTTACGAACCAACATAGCCTAAATACATATTACATCTAAGCATGAATAACCTCAAAAATTACAGCGAAACTCGATTATTTATTAGTATTAATTTGTTAAACCGTTTGCCCGACCAGTTTTACGGCTTGTTTACCTCCAGGTGGTTCTATAAAACGATTACCTATTTTATTGGCGTGTTTCTTATTATTTTTATTTAAAGATTTTAATGAGCTGTTGGCGATTTAATGAATGCAAATTCCATCTACTAATATGCGTAATAATAATTATTTGTTGTAATGTGATCAGTTATAATTAAAATCACAACAGATCCCGACGAGTTTCTTAAACGTCAAAGTTAGTAACTAAGTTGGTAATGTGTAATTGCGGATCGGTTGCAATTTCATGTTACATATAAAACGTGATCTATAATATAATTACTAGTACATTTTCATTAAGTAGGGTTAATTCATTGTCACTATTGTCAACCCTTCTATCGTTAAATTTTTTGACACGTGTTTTCTCTCAAAATAATATAGGTAATAATAATATAGTAATTGACCCATTTATCATTCCACTGTTGGAATATGGTTTTCCTCTCATATTGAGAGGGTTAAGGCCGTAGTCTGCCACGCTGGCCAATTGCGGGTTGCCAGCCTCCACATTCTTAAATCTTTTTTTGTACTTATATAAATTCTAAGGTGTCTCTCAAAATAAGAAGTAAGGAAAAACGTAGTCTGCCAGAAGGGCCAAGCGCTGGTTAGCAGACAAGGCGTACTAACATAATATTCGTAAAACGCTACATGTAGCAGCAGTCACTGAAGTACAGTTTAATCAGTCCAATAAGTAGGTAATCAATAAGTCAAAATTTAGCAAGTGACGGAGGGTTAAACTGCTGATTTATATTTGCGACGTCATGCAATATGAAATGTCGCAGCAATTCGTGACCATGTCCGTGAGAGACTACGAACATTATTGATTGACATTTCGAGAAGATGTCTTCAGCAATTGAGTGGTCATTGCTAAATAAATATATGCAGATTGTTTAATAATATAATATTATGCGGAGTTTGGATTTAATATATCACTGGACCTTTTGTTGATGAAAATGTCGCTCGTCAGGCGATGACGCGCGATATCACATGTAAGCCAATTTATTTTATGTATATGGATAAAGCCTTCTTCGAATGTGACTCTGCTGTATCTCAGAGTCTGAGAAAAGATTTAGTTAAGACAAATCTTTCTGGTCGTATATTTTCCGATTTTAGTAACTAGTCTCTCCCCTACTAAAGGTTATAAAAAATTTACCAGGGTAGTACTCACAACTATGTAACTATTGTAAAATTTGTAAAATGAAACATTTTTGATTTTTAGATTTTTTTTTGAGAGTTGATCGCCCTAACACTGGCAGCCAATACTTTTACACTTTTTTCATTTGGGGATTTCCGAAGGGTAAGAATTGTGCCAATAAGCTCATAATACGCATCTTAAAATATCGTAAGAAAGAAACAAGATACCTAATTGTTGACGGGCCAAAGCAAAACAGATTTTTGAGAAACGTCTAAATTTTTGCAAGTTTAAAGAAACTGTGCATTCATGAAAATTTTATTGCCTTAAGCTATTAATACCTAATCCTATACTATATATTTACTCCATAAATCTGTGGAAAATTAAAAATAAACACTTATATGTATTTTTGAAAGAAAATGAATTATAATTTTGTCTTAAAAACATATCAGTAGTGAATTTCAATATTATTCAATACCAAAATATTCACAAATGCTAAAATATAAAAATTATTGTTTAATTTAAAGAATTTTCCTTTACCTGCTATTTGATATGAATCTACATTTGAAGATCTTCAGTTCTTTAGGAAAAACAGAGATCATTGACATTAATATTGGGTAGCCAACTTGACGGTTAGCTAAGATAGAAACCGAGATAGAATGCAATATACATTTCTAGACAATAATATTTTAGAGCCAAGATTATGTTTGAGTCTTCATAACTTAGAGCGCATTCTTAGAGGCATTTCAAAAATTTGTATGCGTTAAGAAAAGTAATAAAGCACAATAGTTGAATAATTAAATCGCTTTGTGTTTAATTGAGATAACTGACGTTAATATAGGGTACGTATTCATAATTTTATTACTACGAAAACATTATTTTCAACACTGTTTGGTATCAATCTGCCAAGCGGTTAGGTTTGGGCGTGGTCTGATAAACCTGTATTAAATAATAATGATAGAGTTATATTATTACGGTATTTACACATTTTGTACTCCGTTATTACTGGAGAAAAAACTTGAGACCCACGTCATTAACACATTTGAATAATTCTCAGCAGCTTTTTTTCAACTGGCTTGTTCGGTCCAGTGATCAGTGGAACTGACCGTTGAGCCTAATGTCGTGGTCAAGGTTTCCGTTATTACATAGTACAGAAAAAACTTGAGACCCACGTCATTAACACAGTTGAATAATTCCAGCAGCTTTTTTTCAACTGGCATGTTCGGGCCAGTGGTCAGTGAAACTGGCCGCTGAGCCACGGATTGTGGATTCGATTCCCATGCTATACAGTTTATTGTGTAATGAACACAAGTATCTGTTCTGTCTGTATGTAGAAATATCATCTCTTTAAGTATATATTTGTATGTATATGTGTGATTTATCAGCCACCTGGTTTCCATAATACAAGCTGTCTATTTTTGGTTCATATGGTCAAGTGTGGGGTCCCAACGTATTATTTGAAGTAGCTATTGTATACCGATTTAAACAATACTGTAATGATATGTTGATCCTAATATAATGTAAAAGATGCTTTATAATAATATTATTATTGTTAATTCAGGAACAAAAACCCATACGATCATAATATTAAAATCAGTGTAAAATAAAACTCGTTACAATAAAAATAATGCACCACTACAAAACTTAAATAATAATTTATAAGCAGCACCTTTTTAAAAGGTGAGTAGAAAAAATGTAAAAGAGGACCAATAACAAGGAAAAAAGGCAAGTTTTTTTACGATTATGTTGCTAGGCTTTTTGCGGGACATATACTTACCAATTTAAGAAATTCCGTTTGAACTGAATGTTTAGTGATAAAAGAGCTAATAATGCAATATCTGTTTGTATAGAACATGCTCACTGTTGGAATATGGGTCTCCTCTCATATTGAGAGGGTTAAGGCCATAGTCTGCCACGCTGGCCAAGTGCGGGTT
>DWME01001337.1:0-25416 GCA_018244795.1 Parelbella ahira ahira
ACGTGCACGTATGCAGTGTCTTATCAAAGTTCTATTAACACTTCACACCACACTATATTACGTAGAATCGTCACAATGACCGAAATGACAGAATCGACCCTCGAAACCGAATCCGCCGTCGTCGCGGGGATGAACGAACACACCCAGTCTAAGTGAATATTCGCGCACTACAAACAAGTGTCACACGAGAACTATTTATACCGTAAAGAGTTATTTCTCCGGCGGGTTATCACAAGAAGACTTATGGCGGGCGAGGGCCGACCGCCTAACGGGTCAGACGGTGTCAATGTCGCCAACGTTGATGCGGTCCTCGGCGGCGGTGACGGAGAAACCCAGGATGCGAGCGTCCACTTTCAGCATCTTGTTCTTCTTTGTTTTCTTGCCTTTGCCCTACAACGTAACAAACACCTAAATGTTGCTATTATTGCGTAACAG
This sequence comes from Parelbella ahira ahira, assembly GCA_018244795.1. Classification (NCBI taxonomy): domain Eukaryota; kingdom Metazoa; phylum Arthropoda; class Insecta; order Lepidoptera; family Hesperiidae; genus Parelbella; species Parelbella ahira. The sequence continues at coordinate 436 of DWME01001337.1, forward strand.
ACAACTATATGAGAGAGCATTTACAAAAGTTATCCTTCAAAATATCTTGTGCGACAATTTATCAGTTCTAAATTAAGTCTTGCTTAGGAAGCTAATTAAAAATTCCATTTTACCCCATCTAATGGCAATTTATTCTTTTGTGAGAACCTGAATTCTTTTATATTCATACGAGAGGTAAAAACTACGGCTTTACCTTGACTTCCTGATAGTCTCCAATGCTGGTATTCCTGGGGTTGATGGCCATCGCCGGCGAGCAGAGGTCATCGGAAGGTGTCACCATGCCGACGCGCAGCAGCTTGGACCTACGAGTCAGAATAAATAAAGTAACCATAAACTAGTGGCCCGAACACGGGACACAATGGCGCGCCTTGTGACGACTGAAAATAAAAACACTGAAGTACCGAAACAACGTATACTCTCTCTCGTATGCGTCGCGTTGGTCATTTTGAGCAAGCGAATAGCAAATTGCGAAGGGATAGGGAAAGGGAAAGAGCGACTAATGACTACAAAAATCGATGGCGTAACATGCAAAGCGGGCGATTTGTATACTCCCTCTAAAACCCTCTATCAGAGGATTAGATAGAGATGTAATAATAAAGTTGGCTTAGAATTAATACTAACAATCGTTACTTCTGGATATTGCGAAAATGTGTAATTTCGTGAACGTTTCATAAATACAAATAAAATTTCTTCTATGAATTTGATGTAATAAAACATAAGTGAGAACTGAAAATGTATTATTTAAACGGAGGAAAAGTAGTACAGAGCCGCATATTTGCGAGTTAAAAAGTCCTAAGTTTGACTGACCTTCTCTCGAGAAATTGCCTCGCAAAATCACCAGATTCCTTCGTGTCTCCCAAGTAACACTTGACGTAGTCCTTCACCTCGTAGGGCGATTCTATGTCCTTCAGAAAGCCAATGAAAGTTGGCACTGTAAGAAAGTAAAAAAAATATTTATGGCGCTGCACAATACAACAGAGACGACTTCAGAGATATTTTATTACTGCAATTGAAAACTATTGGATTGAAGTAGAAAAATTGAAATGATTTGTATTATTATTATTTTTACTCGCCGTCAATGTTGGAGCACCAGGGGATAAGGTTGGTAGTGCACCAAGTTTCGAACTCCACAGCAGGCGAGGTCTCTTTCTTGGGCATGACGATGGTCACTTTTTTCTTGCCTTTGCCGTTATCAGTCGACTTCACGTTGTCGACGGGTATTTTATCCAATTTTGAAGCCAAATTTGCTTGAGTCTCCCAGAAACCTGCCATTTTGGTAACGATTACATAATTTATTTATAACACGGATATAATTTTAACGTAGCTATCATTTCAAATTAAACGGAATTGTCCCTTTTTTTATGATCACATATGAAAAATATTGTACAAAAATCATAACACCACTTAAAAGTGCCAGTTAAAACAAACGTTTCTGAACTATAACGAGACGAAACCTCGTTAGTAAATTTTACTAAATTTCAAATAGTATATCATACTCATGATAAGTAACAATATACAAATTTTACAGTATATTAACAAAAATTAAATGAAAAATATGCATGGAGGCAATATCATTTAGTAAAGTGAACATAGGTGCGTAGAACTTAGCTAGCCGAACGGTAATTTTATTGGCTACCTCCGTTTTGCGAGCCAGCCCACGGCATGGTGCTGCAGGGCGCGAGGGGCAGCGACTCGTCCAGCGCCTGCGCGGCCGCGGCCACCGCGGTCGCCGCCGCCGCCGCCGCCGCCTTGCGCGTCTCAGCCTGGAAAGACAACAACTAATGACATCGATTTTCAATCTGTCCGCGATTATACGACACGAGGCCACCGCCACCAAGCTTCCGGACGCCCCGCGACACCGGCCTTCGAACTACAAACAACACACATCGGCACGTGTTGTGCCTCGCGGCGAAAGCAAACGTTACTCTTGAACAGCTTTAAACTCCACCAAATACCACAGTAGCAAGATCGGCCACGCAACCTGATCGTTACGCCATATGATAATCAAGCGTCCCGTATATTAAAAACAGCAAATAATACCTGAATATCGGCTAAACTCTGCCCCGACACGTTTACATTGGACGACTTCTTTTTGGCCCAACCTAGTCCAGCCTGCATTTCCTGTGACAACGTGAACTTACAGAAAAACACGTATAGAACTAAGAAACATACGGACGAAATAAATACTTAAGACACCATTTAGCACACAGAGTCAAAACGGACCTAAAATAATACAGAAAGCGAACTAAAAAATTATACAGGAAATTGAAAACTACTAAGGATGTACCGAGTCGTTCTATTTTAATAACGCCTAATAAGATAAAGTAAATATATTACAAAAAAAATGTGATAAGCAGCTAGTAGCGATTGCTGTGCATTTATTTTTACTAATATAGTTAAAATAAAATATTTTTAGGGAGCACCTACATGTACGACGCGATCCTTTTAATTGCAAACCAGTGCCAGAGAAACTAATCTTGAGTAATTTCCGTTCATACAAAACGAATTCTCAATGATCCTTTTACAGACAAATTTTATTTAAGCTTTGTGAAATTAAAGTATTGAAACTTACTTGCTCTCTTGCTAGCGCGGCGGCTTGCTGCTGCGCGATGATCTGCATCATTTGCTGCTGTTCCTTCATCTGCTCGACCTTCTTCTCGCGCTCAAGCCGCTGAATCTCCGCGAGCGTGAGACCTTCTTTGTTGGTTGCAATCGCCTGCGTCGCCACAGCCGACCATGGCGCCTTCTTGGAGGCGCTGTCATGACGTTGCTGCTGTTGTTCCTGATTGCACATAAAACCTCGTTATCATCAAAGCGAGTATGCGTTAAATGAACGCAGCAAAATAAGTACTTTTTGCTTGATTCCGTCAACTATAAGCGCAAACTGCAAAGCTGCACAAGGTAGTTACGTGGTGGCCAACGAAATTGCAAGATATTCACAGTTTAATAAAGAAATCTATATTGTGAGTGTTATCATAACTTCAAAATCAACTGTATGTCTCAAGGAATGTTTATCTTATGAATGATGTTAGGTTCAAACTACGTAATTTGAAAATTCTGTACGTCCCGCAAGATTTAACCAGTTCCCATTATTATTTAGAGAATCTATTTAACTTTTGTTATAAGATACAAAGTGAGTCTACATAATTTCCGTGCACTTGTTACGGCTACTTCTTATTATTGGTTGTTCTATTCTAAAACTTCAACTCTGCAGATAACAACTGTATAGCCACTTAAACAACTTATGAGTACCTGGGCTTTCTTGATGGCCTCGGCAATCTTACGTTTCTTTTCTTCCTCTGCTGCCAACTTTTCTTCTTCTTTCCTAGTATATTAGAGACAACAAAATTTATCATTCACTCAAATAATTTCATAAAAGAATTAAAATTGATTGATCCTTATATGGATTACCGTAAAATTATATTTTTAAAGTATTCACTTCAATTCAATTCAAACTCACTTTTTGCGTTCGATTTCTTCCATAGCAGCAGCAATCGCCTTAGCTTCCTCCGCTTTCTTTTTATTTTCTTTGGCAGAATTCTTATCAACGCCCTTCACAATGGTAAAGCCATCTTTGACCAATTCCTAGACAGACGAATTTTGATTATTACTAACGTTATCGTTATGTTCAATGGACTAAATTGCGACATACCTAAACTGCTACTGACCTTTTTCTCTTTTTCCTGTTCCTTTTTGTTTTGTTTCTCTTCTTTCTTACTCTTGGTGGGTGACGATTCGACGGATCTCTTCTGTAATGGGTTTTTTATGAATTAGTATATAAACTTACGAGGTTCTAATAGTTTATACGTGAAGTTAAATCAAAACTTTAAAAAGCAACTTTAGCAGCACAATAAGAACATAACCTTTACGACATAGTACAGAAATCCAGAGTAAATTTTTGCTGAAGAACAGGATATTGACGACAACCGTAACATAAATATACTTAGTCTTGCCATAATGATTGTCAAAAACAAAAACCAATTTTTTAATTGTACGTAATATTTATTACTACAGTGTGTTAGTTTAATACAATAATATAAAACCATTAAAGATATGTAAAGCCTATACGAAGTGGTCTCCATTAGCTGCAATATAGTCCTTTAAATGTTGACGCCAGTTATCAATAGCAGCACGCACTCTTTCTATGGGAAAATTCTTTACTGCCAATCGTATGGATTGTTTTAGGGACTCCAAATTATCATGGCGGTTAGAGCAAGCCTTACTCTCTAAAACTGACCATATATCATAATCCAGTGGATTGAGATCAGGACTAGATGATGGCCAGTCTTCAACTCTGATGAAGTCCGGAACTTCCGTTTCTACCCAAGATTGGGTGGATCGAGCTTTATGACCCGGCGCCGAGTCTTGCTGAAAGGATCATTCTTGGTTATTGAACCTGGTGTTGTTAAGGGGCTTAACTACCTTCTCAATAATGGTATCTTGATTTACTTGTGCCGATGTTCTGATACCTTTTTCACAAAAATATGGCTTAGTCAGTCCTTCATAGCTAACACCCCACCAAACCATCACCGAAGTCGGATAATGCCCTCGTTGTACTCTGTTGACTAATTGGGAAGCTTCTTTAGAGCTTTCAGCATAAATACGGTCATTTTGTTTGTTAAAATATTGTTCAATTGTAAAAGGTTTCTCATCCGTGAACAAAATTTTTCTGTGGCTTCCCTTAGCGTACCGCCTAAACAGTTGTTTTGATTTTACCACTCTATGCTTTTTTAAATTAACAGTTAAGAAATGACCAGTGGGTCTCTTATAGGCTGCAAGTCCTAAGTCATATTAAAATACGCGACACGATTGTGGGTGCTATCTTCATCGCCCGAGATAAAATCTTTTGCTTTCGGACAGGATTTCTTTTAATTATTTCTCTTACTGCTTTGATCGCCTTTTTCTTACGAACACTAAGTGGACGGCCAGAGCTTTTTCTGTCACAAACAGAGGAGGTTTCATTATACCTATCAATAGCCCGGTATACAAACATTTGACTAATACCAAGCGTATGGAGAATTTTAAAAATTGTATTTGGCTCTATATCTACTTTATGTAATGCAATCACAGCGATTCGGTTCTCTGTACCACCCCACTCCATTTTAATATCACAAAACATTTTACAATATATGGGCGCAACAATAAGAAAACACAATGAACAATCGTATAAAATGACAGGTTCCAAATTCAAAAGCAATATTTTGTTTATTTTTAATTGTAACAGTATTTATGGCCAGACTATGTAGTTACTGTATGGTATCTCATGTGGGGTATGTCGTTGTAAATAAATAGTCTTATCTGTTATTAAAATAATATAATTTCCTACTAAAATTTATCTAAAATTGCTTTTTACCTATTACATTTTAAAATTTTAATCCAGGTCGTCTCCGTACTGTTTACTCAATGCGGGCAACAAACAAATTTGACTTCTATTTAATTGAGATATTATGCGACTGTTATTTATCATCATAATCATTACATTATGATTAGCCTTTTAAGGTTCCACTGCAAATTCCGGTTCTCTTCTTAGATTAACTAAATATTCAAATAGTCTAGATCTAGTCATCTTAGATTAACTAAATAATCTAGTTTTTATACCAGAGTGTCACGATGCAGGCACTGTCAACAAGTACTTACGACAATTGACTTCGCATCTTGCGGAAAAATGTTCTTGTCCTCGTTCACGTAACAGTTCGTTTTAAAGTGTCCTTATTTATATATCGATTGATAAACGAGTCCAATTTATTAGTCCATTTTCTATATTTATATTGCAATTGTCTCAATGTTGTGACTAGGTATGCTTAAATCGAAACATATTGCATAGCTCGCTGTAGATTGATGTTAATAGGTTTCGACGATATTTAATTTTTTATTATTTGCTCTTAGTGACCGCTATTCCAGATTGTTTCGCAATTCAAAATTTTAACAATGAAAATAAAGAGCACAATGCGTTTATTAGTCGCATTCTGTCTTAAATCTGGATTAACTTTATTCGCAAATTAAAACGAACGCTTAGTTATTGAAAGAGAAATATTTCAATTTAGGAGACTCAAATAAGAGAAAAAAATTCGATATGATTCTAATTCTTATATCCTACAGTAAAAAAATTTCTATTGGATTCCAGAGGTCTTTGTTTTATAGTTCAACAAAATATTTGTTACGGATTATTCCTCTAACACATTAACGTTAGTCTTCAGCGATATATCATTATGTACATATGCCCGCGATAGCGACTACAAAAACTTAATTCGTTCTTATAACGTTCAACCGAGTGTTAGGACGAAGTATCTCAAAACAAAGAAAAGGAAACAATCGTCTGCGAAGTGGCAAAGTACAATCAAGCAAGTGCACTTTATACCAGTAAAACTCTTTAATGTGCCTTATTGTAAGGTTTTTACAGACGGCTTTGCTTAAGGCGTGTCGAACTATTTGCCTCATTGCGTATGTCGCGACGACGCGAACATTCGCCGAAGCATGCTAATGTATTCGGATCATTAGAACTGATAGACCGTTTTCACGAATTTCATGTTTCACTGTTGCTGCAAATTGTTTCCATTCGGTTACGTCATTTCTTAGCGAATTCTAATCACTTTACAGCGTCGTAAAATGTTAATGGACTGTATCAAGATGCTATATAGATATGGTGCAGCATGTTTATGGATTGTTAGTCCAGGGTTTATGTGAAATGTGATGACATGGCAATAATCGATAAGGCATAAAACGTTATGAGAATTTTAAATTTATTTGTGAGGTACCTTAAAAGTTTTAGTGAGCTTATAAAGTTTTACTATTTAAATTTGTTAATTTATAATTTTTGAAATCAGTTGATTTTTTTTTTAATCTGACGTACATAGGTACCCATTATGTTCTTATTTTGCCATATATTTAAATATTTGTTCCCATGTACCTGTTGAAATTGATCTCAGAAAAAGATTATTTTCGTGTGAGAGCGACCCGCAAGCCAGACCTATCGGCAGCTTGAGGAAGCCAGGTCAAGGCATCTTTTATGGCCTTTACCGACTTTTCAGTAACTATCCAATTTTAACCTTACCAAAAATATCTTACACCGAAATACGAAGGATATACATATTTGGAATAACACTAGTCTATTTCTAGAGAAAATAATTTATATTTACTTATGAAAACCTTTTTTTTCAGTTATTGTATTAATGATTATCAATAGCACTATGTGCTTTCTGAAAAGTGTTTTATACAAAAACTATAATTAGAATTTCAATTATATAATTGTGATATATGTGCATAATTAAAAAGTTAGTTGGTTGTCACTTGTCAGTCATTAAAAACGTGTACCAGAGATCCGTGTGTTTTCTCTTATATTTTCCCAAAATACATTACAATAATATAATTAGAAAAAAAGTTTCTTAGTAGCCCTGAGACATTTGCGTTTGTTGTAGTGGATTGCAAGGAGTAATATCAACCTAAGGGTAGTAATTAACTTCTTAAATTAAGATTTGTGTTATATTAAAATCAATTTATTTTCTGTTAATCGTTACTTGAACTTGTTTATTTATTCGTTTCATTCGTGATAGTGAGAATCAATGAATAAATTGGTACAATGTTAAACCGAACTCATTTCGTAATGTTGGTGCAAAGAAAATTTTTATTTTAAACATTTTGTGGTAAACATCAAAACTATTCTCGGAACAAGACTGCGACGGCGACACTGGTCACGAGACTAGAGAAAGTCGCAAATATCAAAGAACCTCGCGATTTGGGCGACACCCAACTGAAGTCGGCGTTACTTCTTAGAGGAATGTCACACAGCGGGTCAAGGACACAACAATGGATGAATGAAGCCCTATTACGTCTTCAGCTTGACCAAATTATTCTTATTATTATCAAACGGAACAAGCCGTGACAAAGACTCGATTGAAGTCAGCATCGCTTCGCTTTGCGGACTGCTAACCAAGATGGTGTATTATTTATTTAAAGCTTTAATCATTCTCATAGCTTCCGTAAATTTTTTTATACTAGATCAAATGATGATTTAAAATGAACATTAAGAAGTTATGCTAGCGGAGCAGAAATTTACGCTGGCAGATGGTAGGAACCATTAACGAAGCTACAAATTGCCTCTAAATAAATTAATTTTTCTAGATACGAAACACTAACATCTCCATAAATTTACTCGTAGACGTTGAAGATGTAGAGGCCCCAAAACTATAAATATAGCTGTACCTGGCTGTGACGTCCATATTTTGGCCGATCAATGTTAAATGACACTTGGAACATGATCTCTGCAGAGGTGACCCAGGAATCCATGGCGCCGATGCGGGGTGGAATCCAGACGATTACGTCACGCGATTAAATAGCTCAGTACCCTGAATTCATGTGCCACTGCCACTGATCTTTATTTGTGAATTGTGTGCCTTATTCATAATACATTGGATAATGTTGTTTTTTGCTAAGCACTTCTGTCGTTTTAGCGTATAAGTATATACTTTGACAAGTTACAATTAATGTGTGGCAAAGAGTATTTAATTCGAAGCGCGATGTTGAAAATATCATTATACAACAAAGGTTATTACATCCTTGCATTGAACGTGTATGTATAGTTACTCGTGTGAGTTTGCGTACATTTATAAATACGCAAAGCATCTCAGACAGGGCCACGTGAGACACTGCAATATCAGTGAACACGCGGTATTCAGAACTGTAGTTCCAGAATGTATTTATTATGATTTTCCAAATAAATAGCAGATTATGATTACTTCATGTATGACATCCAAATTGCTAAGTTCCTATACATTATGAAAATAACCGTCAGATATTTTGATAGCGAATGTCTACTGGCGAATCTTTTGTAGGCTTCAAGTACCTATCTATTAATTTATTAATAATCTCCCGTTTTTCCGATTCTTCGGGGCGCAAAAGCGACAAGGCCGAAGTAAAATAATCAGAACATTGGTATACTAAATATACGCACGTATTCACCGGCTCGTACGTTACACGTCTCGTATTTGCGGTAATGAAAAATAAATGAGATTTTTTGGACGATCGTCAACAGCTGCTTCGCTCCGTGCAATTTTTTAACTGTCATATATATTTATATGTATAAAACTACAAGTAGACATACCAGCCAGTAGAGACAGCGACGTTGAACTGTTTCCATCACCTTGGCGACTGGCGTTATCAGGAAGCGCGAAGAATGGACTCTTATTAAGAAGCGGCCACATTTTCTAGTATAACAGGGAAATTCCTTCCGCAGTGCTCAGCCAAGACCTTCACTCAAAGTAGGAAATGCTAATCGTTCAATGTAATTAGAGTGATTCTTGCCAACGCGGTGCAGTTACGATTGATGCGTTTTCATTATATCATGTACAGTCACACGACAAATTACGTTTCTGGTTATGTAGTGCGGCGCACAATGATTTTATTTAATTACAACTGGCATTGTAATCAACGTGATTACCCTCGTCAGTTACGTCCCCATCTAGGTACCTACTTCGTCGATGATTGCCGACAATCATTAAACTCGCTAATGACGGATATGAACAAGGTCTATCCGTGAAATGTTTTTCACTTGCCAACTTGAATTATCCATCCTAAGAAATATTCACTAGAACTAAATGGAGATTTACAGAAATGTTATAAACTATCATAATTATTAATATCATGTTTCTGTAACTATAAGAAATGAACATGACGTTAATAATTATAATAACAATGGCGAACCGTCTAATTGAATTAATATGATAACTAAGTTCAAATAATTATTGTATGTATGTACTTACATAACTGTGACAGACAAAATATGTGCCTAACGTACTTACAACCATAAAGCGTGCGACGTAAGTCGGTATTTTAATGGTGGACAAAATTATGTGACGTTTTAAATCTTCAAATGTGCATGCGGGCCATTAAGTTTTTTACGTTTTCTCAGAATCGATTACGTCACCATGGTCATTTGATATTGCAATAAGGTTGACGCGCCGGAGTTGGTTTATAAAAAAATCTTGTTGCCATAAGTGTTCACTTCCGACCCGGCAAGGTCGTGATCCATTTACCATGACATACTATTGTTTCTTTAGAGCTAGATGTGTGTTATCCTTTTGTATATTGTGTTGTACAATACTACGTATTTGTGCGATGGCCAGTCATCTGTGAAATTATTGCCTGGTATCGAATGCTGGTAAAATAGCATACGGCGTGCTGAAAATCCAACAGCAAAGGTTAACAAAATAAACTTATATGTGTAAATACATATATTAAAAAATAGGGTCGTGATCATTTAAAGTTGATGTATGGAAGCTCTTTAGTTTAACTTGTCCCATTTCCAACAGTTTCAAGTAATGATAATGATGATGACTCGATGACCATGAATACGTTCATACCTTATCTTTAAATTTTAATGTGCTTGCTAATACAGAAATGCGAAGTTCGTGTTCCGTTTGAACCCATGGATATTATTACGAATGTCTTTAGCGAATAATTTGTGTATTGCGCCTTGCGAAAACAACTGTTATGTGGGCGTATTGCTGATTATATTAAAGTTACGTTATATTTATTTTTTGGCACGCAGATGAGCGATGATCAGTCACTGGAGACGCCACCGCGTTCAATCTTGTGTCAAGCCAATGAAAGTGCAATGCCTATCTTGTATATCAACAAGCCATAACGTTATTTTTAGAAATGTCGCTGGTGGAATCTTGGTGTTTGTCCAAAAGTTGTTTTTATGTAGATACAGATTAAAATTTGTAGTTGGTACCGCCTTTTAAAATAGCGAACACCGCAAATTTCAGTACTGCCAGTTTTGAGGACACGTACATGTAGGAACATTCGGAGATATGAAATACTATCTTCACATTCACCATTATCATAATCGTCAATTGGTTTCTTAATGTAACAATCTTTAACACGGGTTTCATCTCAGAACCGCAGGGGTTATGGTCTTAGATTATCAAGCGGGTCAAGTGCTGGTGGACATTTTTACATTACCTTTTGTAATGAAAACCATATCCTTACAAGTGTAAAATATTATACAATACTTAGAAGCATTTTCCGTATTTTTGACATAATTCACAGTTTTTTAGATATCTATTTATTGACTTAATGACGATTACCAACACAGTCATTATAACGTGATGTATAACATTTATTAGACAAGTATTGTAATACATTGTATCGAAATAAAAAACACCATGCCATTTGGAAAATATCACTAAGGAACCGCGTAACGCGTTACTTATGGAGCGAATAACATCTGTATCAAATTCCAATTCTGTTTACATCGCTGGGTATTTTTGGCTTAGTACATATATACAGAAGTTGTGTTTTGACGGATTGATCATTTTCCCACATAAACCCGTGGTGGTCGTCTTATCAGTAATTAATATGATCAAAACAAACATTATACCTTTACTAAAGGTTACCTACCAAAACGAGATGAAGACTGATTAGCGCAAAAGATAATATCTTAATGTGTCACATAGTTGAAAACAATTAGTTCGCTACACAATTGATTTTATTTTGCCTTATGTTTTTTATATTCATTTTGTTTTCTATATTATTATATATATATACACATTTTTTTCTTAATTTATCTAATACATTTTATATTTAGATTAAAATTAAGCTACTTTCGCTTGTCAATTAAATACATACGTTTAAATGGCCGTTGGTAGATGGTTCTTTTTTCAAACAGGGTAAATATTTTTAGTTAAATTCAAACGCCATGTCCCTTTGCGTCTGGGCTATCGCACTTGTAATACTTTAGCAAAATATTGCCAATATATTAGCGTAGTGATATTCTAGAACAATCTTGATTAGGAGTCTTCAATCAAATTTATATTGAAAAGGTAAGTATCATAACTTAAAGTATGACACATCTTTAAGTAATGAGGATAAGTGCCAGTAACGCACCTGAAACACATTAAAAATGTTCTCTATGAAACGAACTCAACGATTGATTTGGCACAGATTTGTCATTCCATAATAATATATAACGAAGCGATTGCTGAATATAATTAAACGTTCTGTGGAATCCGTTGAACAAGTACAATGGATTGTACATACATGTGTGTAATACCTAATCGGGTACTCAAGCTGGTCTATTGGTATGGGAAATCAGCACGACTGCATTCAAGGATGCCTTTCGACTTTTGACCCTCAGTCCCTCCCTTCCCGCTCTACGCTATAAATGGTAAATCGACGTGATCCGGCTCCGGGCATCTTTTATCAATTTCGCAACCGATCCCATCGTGTGATACAATAACACCTGTGTGTGAACTGTAATTGGTCTCTAGCGGACGTACATATTATAGTGCACCCACCCAACCTATTCAGAGTTGCGACTAACATTATTATTTCCGGAAAAGGACCGTACACCAGCGAAGTAACAAAATATGTTGTAATTTTCTCTAATGTCAGTGAAGTGTAGAATAACAGCTCTTAGCTACCACCCAATTAGCCCTTAATTTGCTTGTGGATTGAACATTAATTTATCGCTGATGTTGTGGCCTTAAATTTATTTAACTTAATATGTTAATCTCATTTTCATCTGATTAAATAGCCGGTTATTAAATTCTCAATTGGGAAATGTCTGACTAACATTCAGTCGTTCACTTAAAATTTTTCGATACTTGTTTTTAATTACAATCATTCATTCAAATGCGTTATATTTTGTTACAATACGTTACGTTATCATTTCAGTCTAATATTTTAACTACATATATATTGTTTACACATATTTTTGTCCATCACTAGTGAAATCTTAAATATCCTCGCTTAAATATGTATGTGCCTACACTAAATTCAACTGACGCAGACACTCTTTTTATTTGAATTTCAAATCATGACTCTCGTTATTTCGGGCTCGGAGTAATGTATATTTACTTATTGTGAATATACATTTACAATAAGTATGTATTATGTTCATCTAGCAACGAGTGATACGAAACAGCAATTGCGCGCTGAACCTTGCTACTAATAAGAACAGTGTTCTCAGAATAAATCGGTACTAATACGTAAAGTAATAAATTGTGCAAACAATCATGGCGCCTAGAAGCAGACACAGAGTCGGGCATTTACGTTGAATATTGCAACATGCGATATTTTAAATATCTGTCCAATTAGATAGTTTTTGTAGATATATTACAGTATTTATTTACGTATTATGTGTGTTATATGTGTATATGTAGTTATTTTTTTGTGAATATACGTTCACATTTAGTTGTAATGTATTATTGTCCGCTAATAACTAATAAAATGTCCCTACTCGGGTTTGACATTCACGATTCGAATGGCAAATTGTAACCATTACTTACCTCTGAGGCAGAACACTAGCCTTTGATCTTGAATAATTTTCCATGAGATAACTCTTTTTTACTTAAAGACAAGATTTCATTCCGTCACCAGTAGATACCAACAATACGATGGATATTTGTAATTCTTTCTTTTCTTGTTTTATATAGGTTTTTTCTTACACTATTATCTCCTTCTCGTTGGTTACAAACATGATTCTCTTTTGTTTAATAAACATTGTTTTATTCGATTGTAAAACAAATCGAATCACATAAAATATAATCCCACGATATGGGAGTTATGATTGATTGACATTCGACGAGCATTTTAATGTTTGATGCGTAGGCGAGACTTTAATATAAGTATTGAAAAGTATAAGAGTACAAAAATGCTTAAAAATACTCTTCCAATAGCCGCGGAACCAGTGTTTGTATTCGTTTATTACAATGAAAAAATAATTAATGGGGGCGACTTGAGTTTTTAGCTGAAGAACCCAGTCCACACAATACTCATTTTGCAGACCTGATCGGACCTGAAGACTCATGCCTGATCACATCTGATCATTTTTTCTCGGGTAAAGCGAAGGAGGTGTTTTAACAGATGGTTGTACTAGTTTGTCTAAGGATAGAGGGGTGTGAGGTAGAGTATGTACTGAGCGAGCCACTCCGTTACGAGACCTGTGAGCGTTTATAAAGTCCTGGTAGAAATAGTGCAAATTTTTACTATGGGCCTACGGACTGTGATATATTTTGGGTGATAAACTAACTATATGTTCGTTCTTTAGTCGAAGATGAACATCAGGTACGCTTTAATTTTTTTAATTCCAAGAAGCCATGCCTTTAAGGCTACGTTCATTATTTTCTAATAAAAAGCACGCCCAATTTAGTGGGAATTAACACAAATAATCAATTACTATTTGTTTGTTTAGTTTCATAGTAGATTTCATAAAGGTTTGGACTGGATTGGATCGGATGATTTAGAAAAACTAATTTTGAAAATACTAATAATAAATTAAATGTCAAACAAAAAAATCTGTACGCGTTCGAAATATCAACAATGCATCAATAGCTAAATCTATCCAATCTCCAGCGTTTTATAGTTCCCTGGTATGTCACACTACTTTAGGTTCAATAATTGTATATATTGGTCTCTCCAGAGCACAAGTTAACCCGCGTATTGTATTGAAAAATGTTGACCTCCTATTTGTTATAAATTCCTGTGCTTTAGGTGCAACTTATACAGCATATTATGTGCATTCCACATTGTGCAATCCCTCCCAACCCAGAAGGGGATGAAATACGTGAATGCCTGTAGAGTTCTGCATCCTTGGTATACGTTTCAGGTTTACGCTGCAAAATGTAGGGTTGTTCTGGGACAGACAGCGTTATTTTGGCTATCCTTGCTCCTCCTATATTTGATACTTCTTACAAAAGAAAGATTTGAAAGATTTTGAAAAGAAGAAGCAGAATTTTGCAAATTCAGCAGAAATATACTGGGAAATCATAAACGTGAAGCAATTGCTTGCAGTGTTTATGTATATACATATGTATATGTAGGATGCACACCAGAAAAACTCCTATCTCGTTTCTAGTCATCACTCCTCTATTTCTCTTTCATTTTAAAATTTTATCTCACTCCAATTTTCAATTGATCGCCTTGGTGTAATAGAGACAGAAAGCTTTTGGATTTCATTTAAACTGTGACGCCCCCTTGCATTGCGCATGTTACTTTCATTTTCATTTGCACTGCATTTGCTCTTCACACACAAGGTAGGTCCTACTCATGTGCTTTTCATTGGAACTTTCGCAACTGTTCTCGTAATAATGCAGAATAAGCATTTTACAAGCAGGGATAGTGAAATTGTTCTTATATATATTCTTATTTTCTAGCTATTTTTACAATACAACTTCGAAATTAAAAACCAGTTTCATAAAACTACATACATATTATCAAACGTGAGCGTCGGTGATAAAGAATAATCAAGAGTTGTATATCCCAGTCGCGAGCTTTCATGTCGTCCTAGTGTCACGAAATATTTTTAACCGCTCTAGAAGTACAGTTCAAAATTGTTCAAGAAGTTTTTTTGCGTGCGAGATAAAGCAACATTTTTAGAACTCATGAAGAAGTGCTTATTTGCTATGTCTACAATCTATTTTCATTTGACAAATTAATAAACAGGATGTGATATTTGCAAGTCGTGATCGACGCTGCTACGTATATATATAATAAAGTCTCGCTACGTCAGGGGGCGTGTCTGCGCTGTGTAAATTATTTTGCAGATCTTTTCAGAAGTCTCAACCCACGTATATAAATGAAATACACAAATATTGTGTTTGTGTTTTATGTCATTGTTGCATCATTGTATTGCCTGTTGTTGCTGCGTGACGAACCTTTACAGTGTCTCTTTATATTGCTCCAGACTGTCAGTACAGTGCGGAATGTCGTGTCTTCGTCTATTGACACTGGTAATATTCATTACAAATATTTACTTGGTCACGATTACTATGATACATCACATGTCCCACATTAAATAGAATATCACGATCAGCAATTATGAAGCTGTAAATGAGATGAAATTCTTGGTTTACCCAGTACCGGTGGTGATAACAAATGTCTGATACAACGATATTGACTCTATGCGATAGACTAAGATGGCACTCTCTGAGAAGTAGCAATTTTGTATCAACTGTATTATATTTTTTTTGCATTTCATAATATTGTTAGGTATATATAACAAACATTTGATTTTAATTATGAGTGAATATATATTTTTATTACGATTAGTCATTATTTTTAATGTTATTAGTCATTATTTTCAATATTATTAGTCATTATCTAAAATATTTTAGCTAATGACTAATATGAGAAGAAATAATAAAATGGCTCTCCTTCAAGGCTAGCAACGCGTTGACAACTCATCGGCTATTGCAATTCTCCATGGTAATCATATGTACAGGTTAGCTCGTTTGTTAATTTTCTAATTTAAATTAGTAAAAAAACGATAATATCGACTGAAATTATTCCACCAATACCGGTTTTACCTAAAATGGTGGTCTAAGTACTCTGCATTTTTGTAAAGCTTGAAATTCAAGTTTATATTTCCACTTACGAACTAATGTACGTTTGAAAATTTAACATTAATCACTTTAACAGTGATGGAAAATATCGTGATGAAGGCTGCGCAATTGAAACATCTCTATAATATTTTTCAAAAATGTGAAATCTACCAACCGGTACCTGACCGGTCCTTATAGTTTATCCTTAATCCTCTGCATTCAAAGAGAATACCCGTCCAAAATGTGAAACAATAAAAAAGTTGCGAACAAAATTAGTTAATCATTTCGTTATTTTCGGTTACCTAAACAGCATATTACATGCTAATTCTAAATTCATTGTCTTCCCCCTTTGTATAGAACTCATTAATTGATAAAAAATCAGTTCGTGTTAATGTACACGCAAACTTTGAACAAATACACGTGGCTTGCTTCGCGGCCCGCCAACTGGTCCCTTCCCAATTTATTATTCGGAACCAGTTAAATCCAGTTCTGAAGACAATCGCTCTTGGCCGACAACTTTACAGCGGCGTATAGATGTCTACAAATTCAAACACTTAACCTATTAATTTAAGGTTCAAAATTATTTAAAATTTCCATTGGAACGTGCCCGCTAAATATTAATAGGGGAATAAAATTGCGCGCTGTAGGTACATACATAAACGTATGTATTTAAGTGACTCACGGCGAACTACGGGCTGAACTGTAAGCCCTATTTTGTACTTTGGTTAACTACTTTTCATTACTTTACATTACATTGGGTTTTTATTGTAGTAACTACAGGTAAAATTTATTAATGACTGACAATTTCCAGTTATATTAATATTTTACACTTAGTTACATTTATTAACACTAGGCGTATGTACTTTATTGATCTGTTTAATGTATTGATTCTTATTATTCAAATGGAATAAGATTACATAGGGGTTCCGTGAGAGATTCGCAAGTTGTCCGATTTGTTCACAGAGTTAGTTATTTATAGCGTACCAAAATAGCATAGTGTGGTCACGTGGCGATAACATGAGCGAATGGAGCCCCTGCACGAATTGCCAGGAAACGTCACTTTGGCGTCACTGGCACACACAAATTGCCTATACAACGGCCATTTAGTAATGCTTACCGTTAGTGCAATGCATATTTTTAACGTTTAAAACTTGTTCGTGCCTTATATGCAGGCGTTTATAAATACTGCACCTATGAGCACACATACTACTTATTAAATATTATTTTTAATTGGAAACCTATCACCTGGATAAAATCCTGTTCTCTATTCATCGGGACGTGTTAAAAATATGTACAGTACCAATGAAATATGCAATTACACAACGTCTTGTGAATAGGCTAAGATAGACTTGAAATATTATACAGAATTAAATAAGAACAATTTTTCTCTTTTTACAGAAACCTCAAATGCGGCCGATGATAGCCGAATATGATCCCAAGAAAAAAGGAGTTAAAAATGACTTGTCCGATGTCGTCATGGTCAAGTAAGTAACAAAGTTCCGTTATTTTGTTTTGAAAGTTATTATAAGTTCATTGATTTAGCTTTGAATGCCTGTGTGGTTAATAATCATTTTATACAGTTATATAAGGGTTGACGTGAGAACGTATTATCTTTGTTACTGTTTAGCATTGTCCGACCGAAAGTGCTTTTGCAACAAATCAACACTTGGTGGCTTTTTCTACGATCATTTAATTCGAAAATTTATTGGCCGTTGAATGGAGTGGCGTCTGTTTATAGACTGCAATGTAAATATTGAAATGGAGGGACCCATATTTTTAGATTTGTTGTCATCGATTTGGGTCAGAAAAATTACCTAACATTCTATAAGTACCTATCCTATAGATAAGTAATATTAAGTATGAAAGAATGCTTAGAAATTTTTCCGCCGGCTTTTTATCTCGTACTAACAGTAACTGTGAGGTGTATAAAACCGATGTAAGCAATAATTTTGACGCACCATGAGGATAACGAAGTAATGATTTATCAATACTGTTTTGAAATTCATTAATTGTATATTTTGTCTCGTACCTTATGACGAATTAAGTTTTTGTTTTTAATTAAAATTCGACGTTTAGAACAAATAACAATGTTTGGTCAGACAATACTAATTGGTAAAAGTTTCAATCGACATAGAGCATGCTTCACTGCTTAACCCCATTTTATGTTGGCAAATGTTGACTTAAAAAAAAATCTAAGATGGTCGAGAAAACTAATAATATTGACATTTTTGTTCAACAGGACATTGAAAAGAAAATTTATTATATATTTACTATCCGGTAGTAATTCCACGTTGATTAGTGGGCTGCGACGGCCTCCGGGTCTGAGCTTGTCATTCCTACTTTGACATATTGACTATCGTTAAAATGATATTTTTATATTGTATGTTGACTGTTAAGTACTTGCTCCTTATAACGAGCTAAATTAAGCTCGTCGCCGTTCGGAGACGATCCGGGAAGACGAGTGCTGCTTCCACGAGATTTAAGTCGTTCGACGATCTTGATCATCTAGCAATGGACTCATACACCGGTACATCATTCCATTTTTATGGTTTCAATTTTGTTTATAATAATTTGTTTTATTTGGTAATGGTAAATGTGTAGAAAAATATCCAACGTGAGAGTGGCCGGCCGCGCCGCGGTGCGCCCGCCGACACCCTCTCGTGCGCCATCTCTGTTCAGGCTCGGGATTGGCCCTTAAACTGATCATTTGTACAAATTTGATTTAGCTTTATGTCTTTTGTCTCTATATAACACCCAAAGCACTATCATAATTATATTTGTAAAACATGGAATAGCATTTAACAATCTGGGCTTGTTATAAATGATACAATAAGACAAGTTGTTCAATGTTTCCCGGTGTAACGTAAAGCTGTATTGAATTTAACGGTTGGGCCATAATGTCATTGTAAATGCCGAGTCTTAACAGAGTGAAGCGCGCGTGGAATAAAAAATATATTTCCATTTTTATTTAATTTTTTGGAGACCATAATGAATGTATCACACTTCACACATGAAGACTCACATGTAATATAAAATACATACATACCCTTAAAATGTTCAACGGTTAAGTAAATTAACATAGATAATCGCGAATAATTAACTGTTGCCACATAGTAGACTGTAGGTTCAACCCATCGCGACGCGACAGAACATCGAATCACACCTCGATTATATCACATTCGAGCTTCAACTGTGGTGCTTTATATGTTATCGTTGCGAGCTACTACCACACATTCTTATGCTTCTTTTTTTATCAATTTTGTGAATTATTTGAAATACACTTTTATACCCACTCACTTCTAACTTATCAATCATACTCTTATATTAGGTTAATAATTGGTTCGGATTGCGGCTGCATTAGCTATAACAATGTTTGGGAACTGTTCCACAGGTACAAAGTTGACCCAAATGAAATCCCCGTGGAACAACAGGCGGGGTCTACTCTGCCTCTCATGGAGATCCCGGGACGGGACATTGAGGCCGATGAGGACTATAACCCGTTCGAGCACCGGAAGTTAGCACATCCTACATCGTAAGTACCTTTCTTTGTACACCCAACCTAACGAACACAGTATACCTGGCCGATGTTACATGAATTATTCCTGTTAAGGAAGCTTTAATGATTCTCAGAAACCGATTAAATTGTTTATATTACCGTTATATAAAAAACATCTTATTGAGAAAATACTTATTTACGAGAATCGAATTAAAATTCTTATAATATTAAAGCTCGAATGTCAAATAGCCGTGATTGTTGCAAGCAACTGTGTATATAAGTAATAATTGAAATGCGACATATCAACAATCTGATCATATTGCATACGAATTCGACTTTAGTAGACACTAGTTATGTTACCCAGGTGTTTAATTTAGATATTCGAGGGCCCGTGTTTTATAAAAGTTACATAAGGTGAATAGGTGTATAGATATTTTTCACATTCAAGTTTATTTTTTGTCATTGCAGGGATCTTGACACATTAATCCACTTGCTGAAAGGTTCCCTAGGAAGTGGCATTCTAGCTATGCCACATGCATTTCTAAACGCGGGCTTGTTTTTCGGTCTGGTGGCCACTTTTCTCATCGGAGGTATATGCACCTATTGTGTGCATATCCTTGTGAAGACGGCCCACGAGCTCTGTAGAAGAATACAAAAGCCATCATTAGGGTTCGCTGAGACCGCCGAAGCCGCTTTCTTATCTGGACCGCCGGGGTTGCGCAAGTTTTCGAGACTGGCCAAGTAAGTATGTTTTAATAAGTTAATACATTCGCAATACATAAGTATATAATAAAACTGTATTAGTTTTAAACTTAAAAAAAATAATCAACCCGTTAATCACTCCACTATTATGGGTCGCCTCTCTTATTGCGAGGGTTAAGGCCGCAGTCTGCCACGCTCGCCAAGATCAGGTTTGGCACACTTCACACACTTTAGAATGCTCTGTATAAATTCCCAGGTGTCCAGATTTCTCATGATGTTTTCTTTCACTGTTAGTAAGTGATATTTAAATTTAAAACGCACTTTAATAAAGTGTCATATTTATTAGGCAAAATCTACTAGACACAGTTGCATTTAAATGGCAGTGCACGTGCCTTAAAGATCACATAGATTTATAACATAAAATAATAGATGTTCTGAAACGACAGAATTAGTTTAGCTGAATAGCCACATTGGACATGCCTATGTCCAGCAGTGGACGATGACAGGCTGATAGTGTGTGTGTGTGTGTGTGTGTGTGTGTAAATAGCCACTGCTACGATAAAATTGTACACTTCTATGAACACAGTTAAAACGAAAATTATTTTGTTTACAGGGCGTTGATCAACTGGTTCCTGGTGGTAGATTTGCTTGGTTGCTGCTGTGTGTACATTGTGTTCGTCGCAAAGAATTTGGAGCAGGTTGTGAACCACTACGCCGAAAGCAATGAAATGCTTCCTAAACCGGATGTACGAGTATACATGGCGGCGCTTCTTCCTTTCCTAATTATGATCAATCTTATTAGAAACTTGAAATACTTGGCGCCATTTTCGATGATTGCCAATCTCCTCGTCGGCACCGGAATGGGAATAACATTCTACTATCTCTTCCAAGATGTTCCTAGCGTTAGCGAACGTCAACCGTTTGCTGGATTCGAGCGTCTCCCAACATTCTTTGGTACTGCTATCTTCGCATTGGAGGGCATCGGCGTCGTAATGCCACTTGAGAACAATATGAAAACCCCAACTCACTTCATCGGTTGTCCCGGCGTTCTTAACACGGGCATGTTATTCGTCGTCTCATTGTACGCATTGGTTGGGTTCTTCGGCTACTTGAAATTTGGAGATTTGACCAAGAGTAGCATTACTTTGAACTTACCTGACAATGAAGTGTACGTATCTAGGACAGATACAAATATTTAATTATAGAATTTGAATTTTTAAGCTATTTTGTTTACAATAAGAAACATCTTTAAAACGTTTATATATTATAATAAATTTTGTTACTCAGACTGTAAACGTATATTCACGCCTGTAATCCTCGAAGGGGTAGTACCTACATTAAAAAATTTTACCAGTTACTTTTTTTATATTAAAAGGCAAGGTAAACAGGCAGGCGGCCCACGTGATGACAAGTGGTTACCGTCGCCTATAGACATTTGCAACATCAAGGGTTGCTAATGTGTTGCCTGCCTTGAAGGATTTTTTTCACGCTCCATTTGAAGAACCCCATGTCATAGCGTAGTTAAAACACCTCCGAAGGAAGCTCATTCCACAGTTTGCAGGTGCGGGTTTACGTCTCATGGAATAGATGGTGAGCCTATTGCCATACACCGGGCACAGATCCCGACCCCGAGTCACAACTAGAAATTCTAAATCAGAAAAATCCAATAGTACCCGACCCAGGATTTGAACCCAGAACCTTACCATCAACAGTCCCGCAACCACTCGACCGACGAGGCAGTCTATTAGACTATGGCCATTATAACTAGTGTTATACATTATTGTAGGAGTGTTTACAGCAAGATTACCTTTCTATTTTTACAGGCTGGGCCAATGCGTGAAGCTTATGATTGCCGTGGCTATGTTCCTGACATACAGCTTACAATTCTACGTGCCGATGGAAATTATCTGGAAGAACGTCCGCCACTGGTTTGGAGCTAAGAAAAACCTTGCCGAATACAGTATTAGGATTGGAATAATCATTTTAACCGTATGCATCGCTATTGCTATACCGAACTTAGGTCCCTTCATCTCTTTAGTCGGTGCTGTGTGCCTTTCTTTCCTTGGTCTCATATTTCCAGCTGTAATCGAGACTGTCACTTTCTGGGACCGACCCAACGGACTCGGTCGTTTCAATTGGATACTCTGGAAAAACATATTCCTTGTATCTTTCGGTATACTCGGTTTTCTAACTGGTTCCTATGTTAGTATTATAGATATAATCAAACAAGAAGAGTAACAGACAGCATTCGAAAGACTAAGATAGATTAAGGCTCAAAAAAATTATATTTAGGGCTAAGTTTTATCGTAATATTAATTCCCCTTTAGATTCCTTACTTTACAATTTTTATACAATTTTCTTTTGCATAGACCCGTTTAGAAATATTCTGATATTTCTGAACATAGTTGAAATTTTGCAATGTTCAAATATCATTGTTTGAGATTAATACTATAATCTGAATATTTTATCCGCTAATAAATAATTGGCGTATAGCGGATAGTAACTTCTTACAATTTTGTTTAGACCCGAATCTCTGTAGCCATTTAGATGTAAGTGATTGTAGATACCTAATTTTATTAATGTGTGAGAATTTTTCTAGTGCATTATCAAAATGTGATACAACATTAGGTTATATGGAAAAACATGTAGGTACTGCTATTTATTAGAAAGATATACTTTTGTTTTGAAATTGAATTTTTAATTGTCTCTTTCAAAAAGATGAAGACAATATCAATGTTAGTAATGCTTACAAACCGAAACTCGGACTAGATTACAGCTTGTATTGTCCAAACATCACATAAAAAATTAGCATAAGGGGTTTAAAAAAAAATTGTGACGATGTGATATCATTTACGACACTGTAACTATGTGTAAGTTGATCATGAATTAGATTTATAACAATAGATATGTAACCGTGTAATTTTTCTGACGCATTTAATTATTACAAATAGATGCTACTTACATAGTGATCATTAGCCTCTGTGAGAAGTTAACTTATTTTAATAAAAAGTAGTAGCATCTTTTTTTTGTATTCAGGTACAATAACTCATTATGTGTAATTGAAGTTCTTTGAGGATTATTTATTTCCACTCAAAAAGCATTGATGTAATTTGTAAGGATTTTATAAAGATCTTTTTACGTTATTGTCGACTGCAAGAGGCAAAGACGAATTCGCACAAAAACGCGCAAAGTATTATGAGAGGATGATACTCGTTAATCCAAATTGATAAAAAGCATTAAGGTATATAAATAGCCTCTTACTCAAACCTGCTCTCATTGTCACATCCTTATAACAACACATTTAATCAAATTATGTGCTGGCAAGACTGTGGGATATTCAATCCTAGTTACCTACCTAACTGGTTCGAACTTGTTCTGATGTAGGTAATTCAGTATGGCTATTAAGATATTAAATTATGTTTTTAGTTTATTAAGCTATACTCCTTCAGTATTAATATTACTCACTCCTACTTCCTTTGCCACGCCAGGAGTCACAGTTTCCGTTGTTTTTGCGCATTTAATGCTGAAATTGAACTGAATCTTTCCAAACCTAACACCGTACATATAGAATGTCACAATTCGGTATGTTCAGTCTTAGTGGTTGAAATCAATAATGTTCCTTTATACCAGTCAGATTTTAAATGTTAAATAAACTAATAACTACTTGTATGAATGTGATGCAAACATTATGTACGTAAGTGAAAGTAATTTGAGGTGATAATAACAGGAATGTAAAATGGAAAGATTGGTATAGTTATTAGGCCCTTTTACCAGGGCAAGTAGATATAGATAAAAATTAAGATGTTCTGTTAGTTTAGAGTTTTAACTTTAATGAAAACTTGCTACTGGGCAGTAGATGTCTCGGTAGCTTGTTCTTTTGTTTTACTAAATAATGAATTACCTATTGTTTATGCTAAATAAATTAAGAATTCCTACATTACGTATTGATCCCACTTGAATTGTCATCATTGAATTGTATTTCTATATTGTATCAGTGTTCTATGGCAGCGCTTCACTGATTAGCAGAAATTAGCTAGTTAGTGCAAAATTAATATTGATTCGATGTGAGGTTATAATATTTATTAAAATTGTATCCTACATGAGGTTACACCTTGCAATAAATATAGGTTTTCTTCTCTAAGGAAATCATTCCTAAGAAACATACACAATTTTAGGTGATGATAATACCTACATAAGGTAGCGGTTGTTTTGTTACAGTATTAAAATACATCAGATTTAAGGGTAATTGGTCTTTTATTTACACATAGGTACCTACCTGTTAGTTAAATTCTGAATCATCTGATTATTATAGTTTACTCAACATATATAATAATAATAGTAATAATCGACCCATTTGTCATTCCACTGTTGGAATATGGGTCCCCTCTTTTTTTTTTTTTTTCGTCAGGAAAACTCAGGTCGAGTACCTATCGCCACGGGGCCGACGATAGGTTATGTCGGGCT
>DWME01001338.1:0-25416 GCA_018244795.1 Parelbella ahira ahira
GTTCTAAAATCCAAATGATTGAAGATTACAGAATTTTAGAACGATTATTTAAAAAAAGTGGCGAAAAGATTGTTTTATTTTTTATTTTCAGATATACATACAAATAAATTACTTTGACTGCCTCGTTTGTCGAGTGGTAGCAAACGCGATTACTAATCGGGAAGTATTGGGTTCGATCCCCAGGTTTGGGTATTATTGGGATTTTCCACCTTGAAATTCCTAGTAGTGGCTCGGAGTCTCGATTTGTGCACTATGTTTGGCAAGAAGCTCACCGCCCGTTCCACAGTGGGATGTAAACGTATGTAATGAAACTTGTGAGTGTACTACGATTCTCTACTTACCTCTTCGGATATTACAGGCGTGATGTTACGGTTTACCACTTTAAAGTACGCAATTTGTTGATATACCAAATGACCGTTATGCGTAAAACCATATTTTCCGGTCTTCCTATTACACAATGGAGACTCAATTACCATTTTAAAAATCATTCCTTTTTATGCCAATTTAAATTTGACTCAATTATGACTATTAGTAATTACCCAAAAAAATGTAAGAAATATCAATTTTATTATATTAACATGGATTCTACCAAAGGCGTTGTTGTACAGCTATCGACAACTTCTATAGATCGGTAGAAACATCTAGAACTCCTGTTGTAAATCAGACAAAAGTCTATACAAAACATGTTTTAATGTTTAGAATAATCTTAGTCACAACTAAAAAAAATCTGTTAGGTATAAATTAAAAAACAATTTGATTAAAAATTGAGTAACATTAAGAAATAATTAATATAATATGTTCTTTCATTGATAAATTCTTGTGGCCTACCGTACCATGTTTACCAGTCGGGGCCCAACTTTTGAGGGTCGGAACTTCTCGTTTGAATTTTGAAATTCCCAACTTGTTCGAGTTTTATCTCGGGGGTTTTAAATATTTCCTTAGCCAAATGTTGAGGGGTTGATTAAATATGTAGACGGGGATGTACACGTGTCGTTTTCGGTAAAGAATTAATAAGCCCCGAGACTTGTGCGGATTTCGAAAAGTTTTCTGTTGAACATTTCACCACTTGTTCACAACAATTTTCAGTATTTGAACATTGAAACATGTATTAAACACAATTTTAATTAACATTTTGATCTAGAAGTTTTATACTGCGAGTTTAATTTGTAAAGCTTGTTAGCTTTATAAAACCATTCTATACCGAATACTACATACATGTTATTAGAAGAAAATGATACTTTTTTTGAATACCAACGACTACAACATGTATGATATGAAAATTAAAATAACTCGTATGTATTTTAAGCGTAGTAGAAAAAATATCAAAGAAAATCAACGTATTTATATACGACACTATGCAATTGTTTTTGATAAGATTAACTTTAATATATAATAAAAATATTATAATATTTTAATGCAAATTCATCATCATCATCTTCACCATAAGCTTAGTCCCATCCACTGCTGGACATAGGCTTCACAAATAGCACGCCACTGCGCTAGATCGTCAACTTTTCATATTCAACCGCTTCCAGCCACTTTGGGTATATCGTCACTCCACCTAGCCTGAACACGATTCAACTTGACAAATTTTTGAATTATCTACGAAATGACGACATGTGGTAATGAAAAGTGGCCCCATACCAAACAAAGAACTAGTGCTTACACAAGACTTTAATAACGACATGAACCATCAAACTTTTTAGGCGTGACGACGACGCCGCGATCGTGTGACCTTAGCGGTCACAAAGCGTACCTTTAAAATCGAATATCATATTTGTAATTTTGTACGATGTTATGGCTAAAGCAAAAAATTATTTAAATTAGGCCTTCAGATGGTGTGACGTATTATTCTTAAGTCCGGTTTAAAATTTGACAGTAGTGGCTGCAAGATGAAGCTATTTTGACGTTTTCAATTTGAACTTTTTATTAGATTCGTTTATCTCTCAAATAAATAGATCGTAGGATAATAATCCTTTAAATAACTGCAGTAAAATTGTTGTTAAATTCCCTGAATTGATATTAACTCTGAGTTGGAAAATAAGACTGCCTCGTTATTCGAACGGTTGCAAGCGCGACTGCCGATCGGGAGGTCCTGGGTTCAAATCCCGGGTCGGGTTTTGTTGGATTTTTCTAATTTAGAATTTCTAGTAGTGACTCGGAGTTTGGAATTGTTCCCGGTGTATGGCAATAGGCTCACCACCATGGGACTTAAACGTAACTAGTGAAACGTGGGAGTATACTACACTCCTCTGCCTATCCCTTCGTGGATATAATGACGTTTTGCACTAGATACTACGATGGGTGTGTACGTACTCGTACTTGTTTTTGTGTACACGTAAATTTTTTAAAGTTTTGCCATGATTTCTGTAACATTTTACAAATATACAAATACGTATTTAATTTATTTTTAGTTTTAAAAAGTAGACAACCCTGTCCGTAATGAAGGCTGGACGTTCACCCGACGGCTCGCAGCTGCGCCGGTCGCTCGAAGCGGTCAGAGTTGAACTTGCTCGATATGAAATCCATGATGGAATTTGCATGAAATTCCGTGCTCGTACCTTCAGATTTCGAAAACAGCGTGAGGATTATATCCGCGATTACCATTTATAGTGGAACACTAACAACTCTAAACGCAACTTCACGCTTGTAACTCCCGAACGGGTAGGTAGAGGAGTGTCGTACACTCCCACGTTCCACCAGTTACGTTTACGTCCCACAATGGAATAGGTAGTGAGCATATTGCGCTGCACCACGCACAGATCCAGACTCTGGAGTCACTACTACAATTCGATAACTAACATTTTTAGATTCACCTATGTTTAACCATACGTAAATGTGGTGTGTTACGTAATAGAGTGGTAGGCATCATTGCAGTTCAAAGGAAGGTGAGGGCAGCATTCATAAGAATAATTTGCGTAACACAGGTCTGAATAATTCAGGTAATGTACAAGACGCTGTTCTTGTTTCACCATCGGACACATTTTAATGAACGGTCGACTTGAAGTATTCTACTTACGTTGTAAAGTGACTATTATCTCTGTGTACCTATATAATAATGATGGTAATAGATATGATTATTCAAGTAATAAGAGTTATTCGATAACAAATATGTGAAGTTTTCATCAAAATAATCTCTGTCGAAAACGAAATTAATAAATATATTGCTTAGGAATATCTAACCCACTGTCATTTCGTTTCACAGTATGTAAAGATAAATTTTATTTACCGTCCTAACCAAATAGGTCATGAATCACGTAAATAATATTTACATACAGTACAGAATAATAATACAATACTTAAATAATTTTACATCCAGAATCACAATTAGCACTCGTTCTGATTTTCCTAATAATTGTGCTGAGTGCCTATCCATGCGACAAGCTCAGGGACAAGGACAGGGCGCGATGGCGCTCATTGGGGGGGGCCTATGTCCAGCAGTGGACTGAGATAGGCAGATGAGGATGTGCTGAGTGGGAATCAAACCTACAATCCCCGGTTCAATACTCAAAGTCTCTAAACACTGGATCAAAATGCTAGTCTAACATTATTTAATATACGTAGTTGTTAATGGAAAATGATTGAATTTTGGTTTTTGTTACACCATTAATTATATTATTGTGCCTGTTTAACTTAGTATGTACTACCGTCTTAGAAAATAGTCTGTAATTTTAAAACGCACTGTTTACTCAAGAAGTGTATACATTTAACTTACGTAAACCCCTCATTAACATGATACATTGCAAGGGATCTGTAGAGTTGAGTAACTTCTGGCGCAATTAACTCTACGATAAATGAATGCAGGTAAAACTATTCACAAGAGTTACCACGATGGAACTTCCCGTTATTGAATATATTTGTATTTGGTCTAGTTATTACCATTTCATAACAATCGTCAAGCTTTGTCGACAACATTCTATGTTGATAATGGTTTGCAATTAACTATACATCTTCACCAATTCGAAAAGAAGAGCGCTACTAGTGCTCTAAGACTCCACTGTTAGCGGGAGTATTCGAATGCGAGGCAAATATAATAAAGTTTACCAAAATCCTATACCTACTTATAAAACAACTTGTCATCAATTTTAATGTTAATTAATTTAAATGTCCCATTTTTGAGTGCGGACTTATATCAAATAGAATACAAGAACAGTTCGCTCGGCTTTAAACCTATTTCGTGTCTAAGAATCGTGATTGTTTGAAAGATCTTAAGGGACAATCCTCTCGGCATGAATAATGGAGTGGTCTGACATTGTCTTTCCATTTCAAATACTGAGGCGGAGAAGACTACTGACATCGCATTTAGAGTTCTTTCGGCTTTTCCGCTGTATTGAGAACAAATACACGTCATGAGATAGTCTTTTTAGTAACAACTAAAAGGCCCTAATCGCTTATGATTACATCGCCTGTATCCTGTTTTTACTTTAAACTACTTTATGGTAATATAGATAACGGTTAATTTTTACTAATTTGATAACAACAGACTAACATTAGTGAAATCTAAACCTGGAACCTCGTCAATCGACAATAGATTGGCTTAAAAAATTTCCGGGAACACTTTTATTTAATATTGTTGATACAATCTGGCGGATTGTAGAGTAGACGGCATGATACAGTGATTGATTTTGAGCTGAGTGTTGAATCATTAATGTGTTTTAATAGATTAGAAATATGCGATATGCCATCATTTTTATATCACACTTACATAATCTCAATATAAATTCTATTTAATTTTATTTTTCTATTAAAATTTTGAAACATTCGTTTATCTGTCTGGTCCTTCAAGGCAATACACAATTATGTTAATAAAGATAATTAGTACTCTAAAACTCTTTTAATGTAACATTGATATCACAATTTAAGCATCACTTTTGTTATATCACTTTGAATCAATAATCGCAATCGTAAAATCATTCATGCATTCCGCGTCTTGTCTGGCACTGCCACGTTTGATTTATTCGAATGACGTAAGTGTACTGGGCCGATTTAACGCGTATAATATGTCTGTCTCTTTGCACACTTTCGTTTTAGTCGCTTCGATGTTCGATACGATTGGCACGAATCTAGATCTTATTTTGATAAACGATATTGATTTTATGTTGGCCATAGAGCGAAGTTTCTAGAATTTTCTTAATTTATAATTCGATAGATTAACCGATTTGTCGACCGACGGATCGACTCGCCGGTCGACCGGTGAATCGACGGATTCATTAATTCTCTTTAAATGCTGCAGGACACCCACAGCACAGGATATCCTAATGGAAGCTCTGAGGTTGAATTGTATTATCGTTATTACTTCCGGACTATGGAAAGACATTATGGATATCTACTTATTCTATAACCTTAAAACTAAAAATGCCCAACACAAAAGTTTATTTTGCATATTTATAAGTATTATTTGCTCTTGATATATTTGCTTATGTTTGGCGTGCTGCGTACACCAATACCGTAATTCAGAGAATCGTAAAATGTCAAATTGCCTTTATTGGTCAAGGTAGGTACCGCTATCAAGTCCAAGGTTAGAATTCTCTGTTTGGATATCCGCGTTGATACCGCATAATCCATATCAGTCGCATTTCCATGAAACATTACTTCAGAATAAATAAACACATTTGTAACAGTCCGATGTTGGCCATTTCAGATGGAATATTGGTTTGAAGTATGTTTCTTTATAACTGAGTAGACGATGTACCGGATTAACTTAAATATATTTTTTCGGAATCGTTCGACTATTTTCGGATCTCACCGAGGTCCTACCTACTTAATGAACTTCCGATCGCAGCGGGGTCGCAGTAAAACCAGCCAGTCTATTTAGCTTTGTGACGGCAGATTTATTCAAAATTATTTGGCTCACAAACCAGGTAAGAAAATTTTAGGGCTACTATTAAGTTTCGTATATCAGAGTAATAATATATTATGTAAGGTTAAAAATAATAATTAACTGCAATCACCGTTTCATTAATTATGTTACTTAAATAGAAAATATACATATACATATGTATTTGGCACCTACAACTAAATTATTTAGATCGACATTTGTCAAGATACGTATAGTCTTTCTCAGGTGCTTCTTTTATTTCAACAGAATAAAAATCAGTAGAGAGATATATGAGTTTTTAACTGTTTCGTGCCTTAGAAAATTTTATTCAGAAGAGTCTATTATATCGCAGTCCAATGAATCCAAGTAATAACGCTCCCAAGTCCACAACACCCTGGTTCAGCCAACGATTGCGTGCACCTGGAGTGTTAAGGGGCGGTCATGAATATTCAAGCTCTATTTAAGTTAGTAGAGATAAGATGGTGAAGCGGTGATAGAGCCTTATTGCTGGCAAGCTCGTGTGTAGGTGTTTGAACTATTTTTATTTGCTCTACCCGAAGTTTGAGAACCGGGAACTATCTTCAACGAAAGCAGTATTCGAAAGAGTTACAAGTTAAATAATGCTGTTAGAAATACATAAGATTGATATAAATAAGATTTATGATAATAACAATGATAAATATGAATAGAGATATGTGGTGCTCTCTACCTAACTCGTAAGGGACCTAGCGTGATTATATAATAATGGTAATTACATTGAACAATATTTTAACTCCTCTTTGCACAATAAATTAATTTGAATTTATAATGTAAACATGTAATTCACTAATTAAATTTTCATCAGTTTTTACCATTTCATAATTTTAATATGATATCTGTACATGTAAATTTGCATAATATATGTAAATTTAGCATACCTTGTTAAATAAAACATAGCGAACTTAATTGTCTATAATATTGTAACAGTTGCACTATCTATCTATGTTGCTGCAATTAAAAATTTGAAAATATCAACAAAACATCACTCCTATTACGAAAGTTGTCCTTTGCTTAATGACATGAGAGTCCTATGCCTACAGTACTGAACGATGTCGGTTACAAATGTTAATGGACAGTAACAACAGCTTATAAATGCTGCTTAGCCCAAGGTAAATTCTTTAATTAAGGGGGATGTCCATGTCAGAATACTCTGAACAAGAAGTCTTTACCAAAACACTAGTGAATATGAATCTCTTATAGCAATGGGAAGGGTGCTTAACGGTTATCTCATACCCACAATCACGAAAGATCGATGGATAAACAGCCTGATTTCCAACTAATTAGTGAAAGTTTACAATAATCAACAGAATCGCTGCTCCTCCAAGGTTCATGGACTGCTCTATAGCGACGAGAGCTCGAAGCAACCCATTATTATAACGCCAAAAGTACAAGCCTGGAAATAAAAAAAAAACGTAACATCAGGCCCGTAATCCCCGAAGAAGTAGGCAGAGGAATGTAGTAAACTACCACGTTTCACCAGTTACGTTTAGGTGGTCTATCGTTATGGAATAGGTGTTGAGCCTATTGCCATATTTGCGTACAGATCCAGACTCCGAGTCACTACTACAAATTCTTAATTAGAAAAATCCAGTAGTAGGTACCCGACCCGGGATTTGAACCCAGAACCTCCCGATCGGCAGTTGCGTTTGCAACCACTCGACCAAAGAGGCAGTCAAGCCTGACAAGACAAGTCTGAAAATACTTGGCAATATCGGTTAAGAATCAAAACGCATACTATGTATGTATCTTAAATTATCATATTCTATATGCCATTAGGCATTAAATATGCCCTTGTACGTCTTATTTCATGTTGTTATAAAAAGTTAATAATATATTGGTTTCTATTTGCCAACGTATAGAAAATAATAAACAAATAATATAAGACACAAATGTATTAAAACAATGTTATTATCATTTTTATTTACATACACCTGCGTGTACACTTAGAAATACTCAAATGTATATTTCTTCCTAATCCACTACCGGATAGGAATGCGACCTCAATTTAAATACACACAGGCGACTTATCTCTTTGATCTTTTTTCGTGTCTCCAACTCGTTACTTACCTTAGAAATAAGAAACATATACATACTTACAGGCTCATATAAGAAATACAGAGAAAAACACCTCAAAGCACATGTAGTAGGACTTAGTTCTCAATTACAAACCCTTAAAAACCGAAACCCAAGGCTTGAAAGACAGATAACATCGTTCCGACGTTATCTACGCTCGCGGCCCAGTCGGCGCAATTATCGTCTAAGATTGTACACAAAGCCTTCAGAAATATTTCGTAACGGCAAATCGCTTATTTCTACACCTGGTACTAGTCAGCCTAATAAAGTGTAGATTTAAAAAAGCTATGAACATATACATAAGTGTATGTCTTTTCATAAGTACGTGTGATTGCATATCAGTCGAATGCGTTATTAATCGTTATCTGTGATTTTAAATTAATCTGTGACAAATAGCATATTGGTTTTCAGATTCCTATATCTTCTTTTTATCGACTTGGGTTTCACTGCTTCAATTCAAACAATGTTGGGTTTATTTTCTATATGTTTATATACATTTGTACAAAATTTACCATAACTTTTACTATAGTTACATATACACATTGAATACGTCATTTTCACATTCACTCTTTGTATTTCGCGTAAGAACTGTGTACATTTGCCAATGAACCGATAATGTGGGTACAGTCAAGGACGGAAGTGTTTAGCGATTTTAATATTTTTATGTAAAACATTTACACATATTCCGAGGTAATTATAGGTATTTCCTTTGATACGTACCTAGTGTGTTATGCTGTTGACTTTGTTTGCTCGCTTAATTAACTAAGCAAACGGCTACCTAAACATGATGTTAAATAAAAAATATATATAGTATTTAAGATAAATATATTATTTATCTACAATGTAATATCGAATCCAAGCATGATGTCTTTCACGCATTAAAGAAATAATTTATTATTATGGTAAAAAAATGCAACATCACGCCTGTAGTCCCCGAAGGGGTAGGGAGAGGAGTGTAGTACAAAACCACATTTACGTTTCAATTCCATGATATAGGTGAACTTATTGGCATTCAACGGGCATATTTTTTTATTATTATCGTTCTGATTATACCATCACACCAGGTTCCTCACGGGGTAGGTTGAGAGCACTGAGTATCAAATATCTCTACCCTTATAGAACTGTCCTTTTGTATTAGTCACACTCTATACACTCACGCCGGATTTGGAGACTTCTGACTCCCCCACCAGACAGTGTCGGACATATTTGGTAGAGATAGTATTTTAAGACAAGTTCATATAAGGTTAGGATAGACGGCCAATAAATTATATGCATAAAAAGGATGTCTAATAAAAGGAACATGGCCTTAACCCTCTCAATATGAGAGCAGACCCACATTCCAACAGTGGAATGACAAATGGGTCGATTATTTATTTTATTTTAATAAAAGGACAAAGAAAATGTCTTCACTAACAAACTTTAAGACTTTAGCTACATTTTCACGAAGTCAAACTATAGCTGCAAAAAGCTATATAACTATGTAAATACTACTATAATTTTTTTTAAAGTGCAAAATTTATAAAATAACAACAATTAATTATCTGAAATAGTTTAAAAGCGAGTTTAATCTATTTGTTAATATTAATTTGTGACCCTGTACATACATGTTAAATATGTTACAATTAATACATGTTAAATATGGCGGCATACACTTTATTATACCTCTATTATACGTAACTTCTGAGAAAAAATCGAATAGGATTTAGTCATAATCGTTAATAACTTACATTTACTAAGGAGATATTAAAGAACGCAATATATTAATAGAAATGATTCACGAATAGAACACATAAAACGAAAAAGCGTAACTGCAGCAACAATATTAGAATCTGTAAGTGATCGATGGCAGTATTCGTAGTATTTTCTAGTGCTTTCGATTTTTCGCTAGACAAAACATATGTAGATAGATATCATGGTGTACCGATCAAATAGAATTTGTAAAACAATGGTTCAGTTTTAGTAAAGATATATAAATATAAGAAATATGTCCGTTTTCAGAAAAGTTATAACGATTAGCAATTCTTAAAAACTGTGGACAAAACTTGTCGTTATTGTTTCAAAATAGAATTCTTATCTGCATCTCATCTTGACATAAAGCGTTTCATCCAACAGAGAAGTAGATTGCTTCAGATACATCGAAAGCCAGAATTGTAGAAGTAATAAATTTCCTAGCTTACCCCTTTCTCCGATCTGTGTCTTAAACAATGTCGGTATTGGTTTGTTTCGAAATGAGTTTAAAAGAATGCCTAATAAACCAAGAGTCACGGCCAGCAGCCTGAAAATTTAATCCTCAATTGTTTTTTCCTCTTTTAACGTTTCACGGCTGTACGAGCCGAGTCTCCTCTCAGAACGAGAGAGGTAAGGTCATAGTTGGCAACTGCAAAAAGACAATCAAAAACACCTTTCGTATGCGACTGTACATAGTAATCCACTACAAAAAGACAATCTGAAAAACCCAGATATACAATGTGTACGCGACTGTACCCGTGTAGTCATATAAAGGCACAACTGCAATGGTGCAGCGTTCTAATAACCGCACCGTGTCATTGCACATCAAGTCATTATTAATGTCCGGTGCACACTCGCTACATTTGGTACTCGTGTTTTATAATAACACTCGCAATCGCCAGCAAGTCCCACAGTGTAGGCACAAATTTAAACCTTTTCTAAGCTTCATATTGCAACAAAGTTGCAAACAGTGTATTTATTATTCCTATGTCATTCACCTACATACTGTATGACATGATTATCAATCAGAAAGAGACAGAGAAGATAGCAAGGTTAGAGGGTTCCGCTCGCTTTCCATGACATGCAGAAATTTCAACGTAGAGTTTTGACCTGTTACTTGCATTAGAACATATTATTATATTTCTCTGACCCATTGATTCAGTTGTCAGTAATCCTGACTCCCAGACACCACGAGTTTTCGTTTTGGCCCCTTTTATAATTCCACTGTTGCAACACAGGCTTGTTCAAAGAATGAGTGGATTAATACCATAGCCTGCATCGCTGACTAAGTGCGGGTTGACAAACTTTACACATCTTAGATATATTTTTTCCAAAGTCTAAACCTACCTATCACCTAGGTTGACTGGTAGAAAACGCCAATTGGCATTAAGTACGCCATTTGTTACCAACAATAGAGGATAAATAAACAAAAGTAAATATGTAGGTATACCACACTTTTTGAGCTCTACCAGTTTTGTATTGAATGTTATATTTCTGTTGTAATATAAACAGAAACGTATACATCAAACGATTTAGTACGAGGTCGGTTATCACGCTAAATTGAGACATATTACGTTACTCATTAGAAGTATATTTGAGTGAATATTATTCGAAGCCTAGCTCTAATTAATAATAAACGAATATAGTTACAAATTTCAGAGTTTGTTTAATGAACACTAATTTTATATTAATGGATCAGGTATATAACAGTACAATTATTAACAAAATGCCCTTTATAATTTTGATTTTCACAGAATTTTTATTAACCTTTTTAAATATACTACTCTCTACACCTAGCTCGGTAAGCAAAGGATCTCATATATCCACCCACCTACTAAGTCAACGTCTACTTACTTTGTACTTGTATCTTTCATCCTATACCCATTCTATACGTGTACCTAACTACTCCTGCTTGTCTTACACACCCACACCTACCTACCTACACATACCTCTCCACACTTGACTACCAGCCCGCACCTTCCAACCGCACCTACCAACCCGCACCTTCCAATCCAAACTTAACTACCTACCTACCTACAATTACCCCACCGCACCTACGCACAGGCCTTAACCCTTTCAATATGAGAGGAGACCTATATTCCAGCAGTGGAATAACAAATGGGTCGATTACTATTATTATTATTACCTACCCACCCGCTTCCACCTCAATCAATAAAGGACAACGAAACAATAAAAGCTACCACACAACGAACCATGGCTAATTCCGTGAACGCGGATTGCGCAGTAGCTGCTCATTGCCAAGCAATCGCATTCGTGCCATATTAGTAACATCATCCACGCCAGCTCACTGCGGCTACCCGGTAATCGCGAATCCGCTGCTCCAAGTCGTGACTTCACTTGCTGGCTACAAGGTTGCTCTTAAACAATCGCCCGTCACTCACACACTGAATATTGCCGGCCTTCTTACACACAAAATTTCAAAAATATTTAGACATGACATAACATCGATTGTACTTCAGTGTAAAGGTCGGTAGAGAAGTGTACTCTTCCATGCTTCTCCAGTTATGCGCCCCACTATTAAATAGGGGGTGAGTCTATTGCCAATAAGCTTACCACTATGAATTTAGTATATTGTACTTTTAACTCTCTATTAAAGATTTATAGATTGGCTTGCTGCAGAGTAGTACTAAAAGAGAAATATTGTATCCAAAGTAACATCCAAAACATCTTAAATGTCACTGAATATAATAATGAAGAAACATGGTCAGACAAAACATGCGCATTTGAAAGTTCACCAAAATGTTCTCTGAAGCGTATGAACTCCGCTGATCTGATTTTAACCAGCAACAATGTTTGAATCTACAGACAACTTATAGTCTTTTCATTCGCAGAGAATACTGATGTACAGCAGAGGAGTCACAGAAGAATTGATAATGTTATTAATGACCTATGGAATCATGTAATACTACAATTTCATTAGATACATATGTATGTAAATATCTATTCGGTAGCAAATGTAATATATTAAGGTTTTTATAATAGCCTACAAGTTTACTATTTTTTTAAAAGTTGATTGTCTATGAGGTTTTCGCGCTTAAAAGTAAAGACGACAGCACACTCGACACTTTTGTTTTATTAATCTGTCCTAGTTGTATCAAGTATGCGGTGCACCTTATAAATTTTTTTTTTCGTATTAAAGTACTTCGAACTGCCAAAATAAAGTTACTATGGTCAGTCAGTTTAACGTTTTTATTACATTGCATTTGATTTTCTTATATCTTTATTTGTATATTTTGGTATTATTCATACATATTTTGGTATTACTTAGTCAGCGAGTAACTATAGTAGTACGAACTACACTGTGACATAAAGTTAATGTTATTTCTTTGTTTATTACTCAAAGTATAAACTTATAAAACCATGCAGTTAGGTTCAAAAAAATCATAAATATAAAACGTACGCCCAAGACGTACGTATAAATATAATATGTATATCAACTCTGAATACCTATGCATTAGTGTGTCTGTGATTGACGCAAGGTGACATCCATCTACGATGGTTGATGACGCGTGACATATAATTATAATCGGAGAACCGTACATATAAGGTTCATGACATACTTGCTGTGAGATGAAGCGTACGACAGATGTAAGGTAAAAAGTCTTCGACTTTTCTTATGTGATAAAATCAGCAGACGAACAAAAAACCTTAAGCTTTACAAGATCATAGCCAATATACATCGGTTCTCTTCGAAATGAACATTTACACTAACAAAAATCAATTACAAATATGTAACATTTAAATATTTTATATTCATTGTTAATATTTACCATTATTGTGTTAAAATCATCCTCCTCCCTCATTATCGAACTTTAATATATATTTATACTCCCTAGTAGCTATTTAACATCCCCAAATCAATATTTTTAATAAAAAATAAATTATGCCGATAGTAGGTCATTCATTTCAAAGCTTTTAGTAATGTATGGCAAAGCTCGTCATTATTAATCGAATTAGTAGCTTAACATTACTAAAAATTATTATGAAAATAATCAAATAATTCTATTACCAATTTCGTATAAGTGAAGATATAACTTTATTTACAAAGTGAACATTTATACATAATACAATCACAATAGTACAATTATTAGTTGATAAATTCGTGAGGAAATGCAAATATGAAAATAGCGATTTAATTGCTCATATTATGAGGTAATCACTTTTCGCAACTTGTCTATTGAGTAAAACTTGATAAATTTGTTAATGTTTTGTTAAGAACAATGTGATAAACTGGGGGCTTAGAATTCAGCCGCCCGCTCCAGAAGTTCTAATTTCAAATTTTCGCGCGCATTTCTTAATGCTTGATAGGTTATAGTTTGCCCCGCTAACGGTAGTTTTATAACAACAACGCAGTGATTTATAACAATTACATTTAACTTAAATGCAAGTTGATATTAGTTCTCTTTTGTTTTTCTTTCAGTTCGCCTCTTGTCCATGTTCTCCATATTAATCACTAAGTTAGGGAATACAACGTAGATTGAGACAAAGTTCTGATGATACCAACGACGTATATATAAAGATATATGTGTATAGGTTTAAAGTGCGTTCGCAAATCAGAGTGTCTTCTATTTAACGATTTCCGTGATACGTCATTCGGAGCTAGGCACAGTTCCCTTACCAAAAGTATGTAAAATCCATTAGCTAATAAGTGTGTTACGCGGTACAATAATCGAGAGGCGAATTAGCTGCTCAACGAACAATACTGCAGCTATTCGGGTCAGACGTCAGAATTAGGTCGTCAACACACAATCGACTTGCAACACCTTATGCAAAGGTTGCGTATAATGGAGTGAACGTTTCCGACTATTAGTCGCGCCACATACAATTCGTATTCCGATTTACGTACATTGCACGTAGTTACTTATCTTTTTTTTTTCTTTTGTAAATTTCATAAGTCAAAAAAAATTATAATGTGTGTGAAGTCTGCCAACCTGCACTTGGGTAGTGCGGCAGACTATGGTCTTAACCCTTTTATTCAAAGAGGGGAGTGGGGACCCATATTCCAACAGCGGAATGATAAAATGGTCGAAAATTATTATTATAATAATTTTATTTTGGAAATACATTAAACTAAGAGATACAAGAGTATATTTCGTAGCTAACAGCATTATACCGGCAATAACTACGGCCTTAACAACTACGGCCTTAACCCGTGTTCAAACAGTAAAATTATATAAGGGACGAAAAAATATAAGGATGTATCTAATACACTGATGCGATATTTCATACTTTCATAGAAGACGTTAACGTGAGGAATGTTACACTGTGACCACGACCTATGCAACAGGATCGAAATATGGACATATATGTTAGCATAACACGTTTGTCGTAAGCAGCTGTTAAATAATAGTAATAAATTATATGATTTTAGAATCGAATGTTATATTTTCACACTTAATCCATTCCACGACTCTACCTAATAAGTCTGGTACTGATGCTCGTGCTATGTCAAGTAGTTTGTTAGAGTGGAATCGAAAAAGAACAAAGACTTGTTCGGTTTCCGAATTGTCAATTTAGCCACGATTCGCTTGGAAATATAGGTTTCGCAGTGGCAATTTGGGATCCGAATCAGATCAGCCGCCTCTCTACCTCTTGTATTGCTTCGTCAACCCTTGTTTATTGTTCCAGAAAATACTCGAACTGTCCCTATTCAACTTAGAGTATTATCGAATGTAGAGAACAAAACACTCGGCACTCGATAATATTGTTTTAAATAGTATATACTAAAAAATATAACATCACGCTTATAGTTCTCGAAGGCGTAGGCACAGGAACGTATTAATTGTTCTGTAATGTCCCACATTTAAAGATAAACATTAAAGATCAACAGAGCATTACATTGTGAATATGGAATTAGCGGTCGTAGCGCTCTACAACTGATAAAATTAATCTGTTGCAGAGTTTAAGCCTGTTTCTAGATGTCGATTTCGTATACAATACAATATTTAATACTATAGTGTATGCAAATATATAATTAACTGAACTCATACACTTGCCTCCAATTCTAATTGCGCCTAATCAATGCCAATATGATACATTAATACTACAGGTGAATACAACGTTTGAAAGCCTGGTGCAAATCAATGCAATCTAATCTTCGGTTGAGTATTCAAAATTTCTAATAAACTCAAGAGCTTTTGTTAGTCTTAAAGAAAATATGAAGGAAGAAATGACATTAATTGACGTACCACCAAGATATAGAACAACAAAGTCCATACAATTCTGTTTGCACCAAGAATACGCTTGTAAAAAAAATAAAAATTCAAAAATACTAATATACGCGGACAGAAAAAAGAAGAGAAATGTTTTTTTTATCTTGGCAATCATTGTCATAAAAATTCTAGAAACTCTTATATAGAATAGGTATGAGTTTTATTGTATTTAAAGACACATCGACGAATTGTCCAATTGAGCTAAGAGGCTGTCATGGACACGAAATGATCGTCTCTAGAACTGGAGCGTTGATTGATACCGGATCGGTTTAAGATTAACCGGCCGCAACCTTGCGTATAGCCTCACAATGTCAAACATCGTGGCTTCCGGCAAAACCTCTAATTCGGCTTCCTCAACCGACTACGGCTATTAGCTCTCTAGCTGCGTCTATTCCATTTAATATTCTTTAAGAATTCGATCGGTTGCCCTCCAGAATGTTCTATACATTTAATAATTTGAAAGTAGTATCATTAACCTTTTTGTATCATACTCCGGTATGTCTTTTAACTGTGGACACAACTACATCTGTGTTATTCTCGTACATATACCTACAAATTTAATTTAAAGACCACTCGATATTTAAAGAGCAATCAGTCTTGCATTATTTAAAGATTTCAATTCCTTTCCATTTGCCAGCGCGATTTTGTAAGAAGTGCTTCGTGCGACTAAAGAATTTTTGGAACCCTTTAAAAGTAATACAATTTAAGGTTTCTTATAAATATGCAAACAGTCGCAAAACACCA
This sequence comes from Parelbella ahira ahira, assembly GCA_018244795.1. Taxonomy (NCBI): domain Eukaryota; kingdom Metazoa; phylum Arthropoda; class Insecta; order Lepidoptera; family Hesperiidae; genus Parelbella; species Parelbella ahira. The sequence continues at coordinate 16,636 of DWME01001338.1, forward strand.
ATATAGCATTCGCAACAAAGTATTGGCCAATCTAAATTGACCTCAATTGAAGGTTTTTGAACATAAACAATAGAACCCCATCAAAGTGAAGGAAGTGTCGTCATTATTTGGACGGCGGTAGAGTGGGAGTGACGCAACACGGCCTCCTACAAATGTTATGAGCGGAGGAATTGCGCAAAATAGATGTTTCTAGAAAATTTTAACAATTAAATTTTAAGGCTTTTATTGCCATTGTTCTAGTATTTAGTGTCTTAATATCTTAATTAACTAATCAGATAATTTTACATTTAAGTTCAATATCCAATAGATATTTAATCTAATGCAGATATATTTAGCTAAATTGTCATCCTGCTAGTGTCCTGTCAGGATTGGACTAGTCCTGGAGCAGTCACCAAGCAGATCTGATAGTAAAAAGTTGGAATTTATAACTTGCAGCCACATACATAATGCTTTGTCCAGCGACAATATACTGCACTTCCGTTTGGCCTGCTTTGTCAGCCTTGTGCCGATTAGCCTATTGTCTTCGTGAAACAACTTACAGCACTTTATAATCAACGCAATTTATAATGATAGTTGTAATAACAATTAGAATAACCGTAATACCCATATTTAAAATAATGGTCCTTTGAATGATAATAATTGGAATTATAATTTTTCAAATAGTACCCTAGTAAATGAAAAATTATAATAATAGTAGCCGGAAATCAAGCATTGAGAGCCTACCGCAGCACAGCATTTGTAGGAATGATGTAGCATTTGCCTACGATATAGGCTTTATTGTAAAAATCGTTAAGTGATTTGATAACTTTAATTCTAAAAAATCTGTTGATAACACACGATGCTATGTTCTGTTCATACCGAGTTGATTGACGTCAAAACATTCAAAAAGGTGTCAACCTAAAACTTGACCCAAAAAAACCAAAAACATGATAAAAATAAAACTTGTTCTATCAAATAATTTCGTAAGATAACGATATATTTTTGTAAAATATCTTATTGATATCGTTAGTTTATATGAATATGGCATTCAAAGCAAACATCCAAAAAGTTAAAATTGATAGTTTCCAATAGATTTAGCCCAACGGCGCGGAGACCGCACGATATCAAGTAATGGGCAGTCGGAGATACGATTATGACCGCGGCTCCGTTTGAGATCGGTCCAATGATGTTACTATATTTATGGAATAAGTTACAGCGACATAACTTATGTGTCTGTCTCCCCCGACACAGGATATAACTATTCAGCCGCGACATAAAGCATCACAGCTGTTATCCTAGATATCTATAGTTATGAAACCACGTTGAACTTTTAACGAACTAAGGGATTAAACTTATATGTAATTACTATACGTTTGTTTAGTAACAATGTTTATGAAATGAAAATTTAAGTATCTCCTTGTGCACTTAGCATTGACGACTTACAAGCTTTGAATATATAGCGATATACTTTATACAGCCAGTTAGTAAATCCACAGCGATAAGATATCGCCGTTTATCTCCTTATCGCGGCGATGTGTTGCGTGACACGTGACCCGTTGTATGAGGTTAAAGCGTTGTTACGTTTCTGTTTCGATTTTTCTAACTGCATCTTTTTTATTGTTATTATTATTACATAACTATGTCAGGTCCCTTACGGACTAGGCTGAGTACACTAGAGACCAAATGTCTCCAACCTTACAAAACTAACGTGTTCTTGCCACATTCGTCTCTCTCTTGATACGCGCACATCTGTCTTATATTTCTCTAATACAAGACAAAATAAGATATATTTAGGTAATATGTGCTTTTGTTTGGAATAAAAACGGAAGTAAACGAGCTTTGTTGCCTCTATCACAGTTGCTTTGAACTCTACAACTTAAATATGCGAATCCCGTCGTAAAGTACATACTTATAAATGATCGGTACAATCACTTCTCAATGCTGTGTTTCATTGAACTCACGATCTGCGAGAGACTAATGTTGACGAAACCTCCAATATCGCACGAACTCTAATACAAGTGAAAATTAATTCTGCATATTTGTATTTATTTATCTTTTTATTGTATCTCTCATCTATAATTATTTGTTTTATATGACCATTCGTAGATAAACTACACAGTAATAATTATGGTCATGACTCGACCTAAGTACACCGGTATTGGTTTATTTTTTCTACGCTGTTAACGAATTTGTGATAATAACTTTTATCGTTACGGAATTTTCTCTCAGGAATGATAAGTGATTGGGTTTTTAGGTACACTGCCCAAGTGCGGGTTCTTCTCCACATGTTCTTCTTCACATGCCTTAGAGAACAATAGGAAAGACTTAAAACAAGTAATAATAATAACGCTGCTAGTGATTATGCATATTATAATTATAACAGCTACTGATTAGAGGTCTCTATTTGTAACTATTATTTGACAAAGAACAAAATTGTTCATCTTCGTCTTAGCTCGGATTCTATAAAACTAGACAGTACTTACAATGACGTCATACTGCAAAAACACAAAGCTTGTAACCGTTATTGGAAGCATATTCCTCAAATAGCGCAACAAACGGGTTGTTTGCACGAGTTAGAAAGTGAATGTGAGTGGAGGGGGGACATCGCGAGTAACTTTTGACCCGCTGTTACTGTCTCAGAAGAAACTTCCTCACGAAACGAGTGATTACATCTGCTTGGGGGTAATTAGTACAAACTTTCAATTCTGGCACGCATGACTGTCTGTTAATATCCTGAGCATGACTCGAAACTAGCTTTTCAATCTAATAGTATTTAACTCTGACCGCTGATCCGAGAGTTGTGAGTAGACAACTTACAAACGACTCTGTCAACTCAATCTAGTCAGAGCCTGTAATATGGCAATCAGACTGCTGATAAACATATTATGGCGAGACAGAAACAACGCTCGTGCTAACATCACAAATACTTTAGCAGGAATCGAACTTACTACCTTCAGCCGAGTAGCCCGGATAGCTATACACTATACTAAGGTACAACTTAATAATGTTCAATAATTATTGCACATCATAATTTTGATTTGCAACGCACTGTTAATTTCCTATATAAACAATAGAAAACACACGTTCATGTAAATGTTATCAAATAATTTTAAATCCATAGATATTACATTTATAATACCCAAGTTTGAAACTACCAAGTTAAAACAAAACATTTGAATAATGAATTAAAATAATGAATCAAATAAACGTAAATAGCCATCAAAAGGAAAATTCTATTGTATTATTCAATCGAAGTGGTTATTTTATTAATTCGTAAATAATACTATCAGAGAGCTCAACTGATTTTGACTGCGCAGATCTTATCAATATACAATTATCATTTCTAAAATATGGCGTTGAAAAATTTAGGAAATCATATAAAATTTTCAACCTAAAAGTCAATTAATTGGCTGACTTTACTAGATTAAAATGCATAATTTTGTCAACAATAGCAGCAGATAACTTTACACTCGATTACTGACGTCCATAGATATTTACGACGTTAGAATAGACAGTGATGGAACAATAATAAGGAATTGAAGCACTCTATAGTATGCCGTGTTCTAGAAATGTCCCACATACTCTACCATGGCATAATACATACATCAATATCTAAGTAAACAATCACTGCAATTTGATTTATCATATCATATGGGTATGCAGTTCTGGTATAATATTATATTACAAGACAAGTTATGCAGATAATCGTGGAACATATTCCTATCTGCATACAATTATTCAGAACGTTAGACAACCCTTTGTTTAAAGCGATTGTGCCACCACCAACGAGAAACTATAAGCGATTTATTGTAACGAGAAACAAAAATGCGCATAATATATTAGAGCAAGTTGTGAGTTTGTCAGTTGACACTCCTTTTCCCGTGCTAGCACTTCCCGTGTACCCTTCCCCTAAAATCTCCTTGGACAGTACCTTTGATCTTTAATATTTGTATACTTAAATTCAACAAACAAGCCAATCTTTAAACGATACGCTCAACAAACCAGCTCTATAAACAATTATCAAACCATATGGAAAAAAAATTAAAAAGAAAACATTCAATTTCGATTCGATTCGATTCAATCGATTATGGTGAAACATCGCTAATCACATCGCTTACACGTTCCCGATACGACAAGTCACCAAGGAGGAAGTATCAGACCATTACGATCCTGGCTCGAGTCCAAGGTAAACTTCGACTTCTTTGATTTGTAGCGAAACGTGGCAAACCTCTTGATGTCTCGGAGTACTTTAAATATTTATACCGAATGATTTAAAGTACAATCGCAATTTTAATCTAAGTGGTCTAAAAATTCCCAAACCCAATATTTCTTGTTTTTCCGATCGATTTATTTCTTCTTCGAATTACACCTCTCAAAGTCGCTGAGCGCAAATTTTTTATACAATGTATGTAGGTATGTAATGAAGGCCACCAGATCTTAAGTAATCGCTGCAATGTTTCAACATTCACAATCAAACTAAAAACTTGATACTTTTGAGGACTAAGTCGTAGAGCCGCGTCGCTCATGAACTCTACATCGTATGTGACTTTTGAAGCCTGAACACAAAATGTTTGCATTGATGCAAAACGAGATAGAGACCAAGCAGTGCCGCTTCCGCAAGTCACCCATAAACACGCGGTTTCACAGTCATAAAAAATGGAAACGTTTAAATTTGACATTGAGACAAACGAATGACGAATAAGAGATTTACGATCTTTTAAAAGCAATAGAAGACTACGTTAATACCTTTAAATACATAAATTGGTGTTTTGTATTAATTTATTTTATTCTGTTCTCAATAAGAATATTTATCGTTAGCCGAGTGGTTGCAAGCGTGGTTGCTGCTCGAGAGGCCCAGGGTTCGATTGCCGGATCGGATGCTATGGATTTTTTGTAATTTAGATTTGTACGTAGTGGCTGGGAGTCGGGATTCAGATTCTATGCCCGATGAATGGTAATTGGTTTACCACCTATTTCACGGTGGGACGTTAACGTAGCTGGTGAAACGTGGGAGTGCACTACGATCCTCTACCTACCCCTTCAGGAATTACGGGCGTGATATTACCTTTCAAGGATAATTATCAATATAGCCGACCCTAAAAAAAAACCTCAGTTAAAAATATTCGTTCTTATGTTTCATCTACCGAATTCCAATAGAAATTGAATCCTGATCCTTGGCTCAATAACAACAAATGACTATCACAGAAAACTTTTAATTATGCTGAAAAATCTTTTGTACAGTGCACTACCTAATATTTTGTCTTACACACCATGGTGATCATGACACTATCATGATACGCAAAGATAGGCTTTCTCTTCATTGTACCTGTGTAGATTCAAATTTTAATGTTGTAGATCTTTCTAATCTCCGTCGTATTATGGCAACCTGAAACATATTTCATTAGCCCGTCACGGTTGTCTAATATCTTATATTTACCTTTGCCCTTCCTCAGATGAGATTCAACTCCTAACACCGACGAGTGGAACTAGGGCGCGAAGCACAAAGAGATGTAAGTCAGAATATAATTTTATAGTAAAGGTTTTCAGCACAGGGTGAGCTAAAGTTTTGAATGCGTTAAATTAAAAAATATATTTTATATTTCTTTTATATATAAATATTCTTCATTAGAGATCAGTAATAATTTGCTTTTCTAATTATTTGAACATCATAGGGAAAAGTTTGAAATAAAACAAAATAAATTACAAATTGACTAAAAATTAATTTACAACGAAAATAGTACTTTCTCCCTCCCTACAAAATCTTTTTGATCATAAGTTTCTCTAAAAGAGTATATCACAACTTGAAATTGAACCTATATTATTATCATCAGCCTGTTTAAGTCCACTACTAGGTACAGGCCTCCCAAGAGAAGTTTTTCCCATTATCTCCACGCTGGAGATGCGTAGACGACAGAGCACAGCTTCTCGCACTGATTACTGTTGCGCGTTGCGCTGTTGCGCGTAGGCGGTCAGTGCGGCGGTCAGACGGTCATTTAGGCGTGCCTAGGCAGACTGCACCATACCCCGATCTGCCAGCGCTGGGTTTAGACGACTCTTACAGTACTCTTACAGTATCCCGGCATGAGGTTGGCTGATCGCTCTTCTTTTTCCTCCACGACAGAGATGACTCCGTCCTCCACTGATACATATCAATTAATGTTAAAGGTGACTGCCGTCCAAGACAATTTAATCTCTATAACTCTCTATAAATATAATCGATTTTACCAACCACTCAATCTACATTCACAGTAACACATTACCCAATTCAATAGCCCTTAAACTCTACAAATATTACCAATTACTCCCTATAAATATACCTAATTACTACGTTTTTCAAAATATTATCCTTCGGCAAGGACTAGATAATATTTTATGAGCTATTATTATAAAGTCACGCATGATCCCTTATGGGCACCCCTGAGTGTCAAATATAAATATTTTATAAATAAGCATTAAATTTAATTATGTCTTATGTACGCAGGTTATCATTTTAATAACATACAATATAAGTATATTAGTTTTATATTAAATATAATTTGTCATATATTTATTGTTATAATGTCACGACAGACCCTTCACAGGTCAGACAGAAAGAACCAAGAGCCCAATCTCTATCATTGCACACCTGGCGTTCTTCTTCATTATTTATCACGCTATTCGGACATACATATGAATCATTCATACTATATCACATCCTCGTATCGTGGTCAGCACAAAGGCAAAGAAATCTGCTGCTTGATAAATATTTAAAACCTACCCCAGTTCCAGAATCTTCTCACCTATACACATGCTTAACAGTGATGAAAGCAGGTTTTTCATGTATTTTAACGGATAGAATATCATAACTTTTTATGACATTCACATACCTCTATAAACCGATTACCAGGTAAAGGCTTATTAACTCGCAAGCTTTTACAGTAAAACCGGCGTAGAAACTTACCCAAATTAGAGTTTAAATAGAGTTCCAATTGAAAATCTTTCTCTCTCTCTCAATTTTTCATTCATTCTCTCAATTTTTCATTCCTTCATTGCAACCTACTTTTAAAATTTGCAAAACACTCCTATTATTATAATATGACAATTTCACACATGTAGGTAGCTATTTTATTTATTACATTAATATATATTAAACTCTACCAGCAGGGAGAGACTATTAAAATAAAGAACAAATAAAAAGTGCATTACACATTTCAGAGAAATATTACAGTACATGTTACAGTGACTGACGTAACCGTAATAATTGTAAAAGCATACCGGGCGATCATATGCACATGGAGTACGTCCATTTGGTGTACAATAAGTACATGATACGTGTTCGGAGTAACCAGAGCGCGTGGCAACCACGCCAACGACCACAAGAAAACATTACGTCATGCGTGCATTCTCCCGCGAAACTAAATGCTAAACAGCTACAGCTGTTTATCGCACCGGAAGTCCAACGCCATAATTATCACTGTTTTCCTGTCAAAATGACCGACTCATTTATCCTTAGCTCTATAAACAAATAAACACGTAATACAATAATAATTGAATGTAAAACGCAGTTGTTAAAAATTAAAATCATTTACATTCTGTTTATAATTTATAAATAATTTATAACGATAAGAACAGCTGTTAATGCATCGTAGGTAACGAACATGTGGCAGTTAAAAATGGAACATAACAGAATGAGATTATGATCGGTTTTTAATTGATGAGCTCTCACCTTAAATCAGCCGGCGATCGATACGACACGTGCCGTTTGACAGCCGTAAATCAGCTGCCGGCTTCGGGAATAATAATGAACAAAACAAAAAACAAAACACACAAAACTTTGTCTCTATATCGGCAAGTTCTCAGACCGTCACAAAACAACAGAGTGCACTGAACGTTATTGCGTATGTATTCACACGAAATCTTGTAACCAACCGGCGTTTTCCCGGCTAAAATGAGGAAACGAAAACAAAAATAAAACGAAAAACAAAACAACAGGGGGCGAAGGGGAGGAGAAGAGAATGTTTTTGCGCTATTTAAGCGGGTGTTTGCTTAGTATAGGATTTAAACACAGGCTCTGATGTTGACAATTCGGTATATTTGCTCTGTACTTTATCGTCTTCCACTGTTTACAAGGGGAATGGCATAGAACGCACGCCTCGATAGCGCGGCCGATACTGAACGAAGTGAGCGAAAAAACAAACTAGCCGCTCGAGTCGAGAACGTTTGACGACATAGAACACTCGCTGGAAAACGCAACTGGAAAATTCTATTTGTCTCTGTCTAACATGTTGTTAATCAAAGCTCGAAGATCACTTTTCCCATTCGTTGCGCCCCGGCCTGCGGTGTTTAGCGCCGTACTAAACTAGAACTGGTGAGTTATTGTGGTAGGCGCGTTTTGATGTAATTTATTAAAATTTAAGTATTCAAATAAGTGTGTACTTAATGCTTTACTTAACGTGTTAACTTTGTTGTGGTCTACACTACATATCCATTAGAGTCGCATTTAGTAGGTCGTACAATTCAAAAGGTTTATGGTTCAAGAAATTATTTAATGAGGTAGTCAAATATAAAGGTAGAGCCAAATAAATAAAAACATACAATAATTTGTGCCTGCCTAGTTGGTCGAGTGGTTGCAAGCGCGACTGCCGATCGGTAGGTCCTGGGATCAAATCTCGGGTCGGGTGCTATTAGATTTTTATAATTTAGAATTTCTAGTAGTGACTCGAAGTCGGGAATTTTGCTCGTTGCATGGCAATAGGCTCACCTCTTATTCTATGGAACTTAAGCGTTACTGGTGAAACGTAGGAGTGTACTACACTCCTTTGC
>DWME01001339.1:0-25404 GCA_018244795.1 Parelbella ahira ahira
TGTGCAGGTTTCCTCACGATGTTTTCCTTCACCGTTAGCAAGTGATATTTAAACTTAAAACGCACTTTTATAAAGAGATGCGCGCCATGGATTTGAATCCAGGACCCCCGTAGTGAGAGGCTGAATTCTTAACCACTAGGCTATCACTGCTATATATATGTAGGTACCTATCAACCTATTTTAGTTAAAATAAAGCTATACTGTTACAAACCTCTTAGAGTCTATTGGACTTTTTAGAGTTAAATCTATAATATGTTTTATATTACAACAATAAGACACAAGGCATTGTATTATAATAAATATTCAGTAGATTTCACTCAATTGAAAGTAAATGATTCTTATATTAAACAAAAGAACCATTTAAAACTATCGTTATCCAGTCATCGTTTCCAGCAGCAAATAATTAATGGATGTGAAATTAAGTGAAACATTTCGTAACAGAACTCCGGCTTTGCACAATTACCAACAACTACACGAATATCGTGACTTTGGTCGTGATCACGAAAAGTTTACATTAGCGAGGAAAATATTACTAATTGTTCAATCATGTAGGAAATCTTTAAATTCAAATTCTATGAATGCTTAGCTTAGCTTATGTTTGCTAGAAAATGGGAATTTTTATATTTTAGAAACAATTTAGCTTACGACTCTAACACTATGATATCCTATCTTCAAAACAATTGCCATTAAATGTTGTTCACTTATACTAGCACTTGTTCCAGTCCCATGAATACTACTGAAACTCGATCTTTTGGAAAATTTTCAGCTCTGTAAGGATTGAGCTTTTAATCTTATGTACATAGCTACATATATGAAAAACGACGGCGCCTACAAATTACTTCAGATTTGGGAAGGGAACAAAATCACAAAGGACCTTAATTATCAGCCAAAAATAAAGGTTGGAACATTACTGCTGTTAAACTCACAAACGACGATATACATTGTCATCTTAGATAACATTATGAACAATTCTAAGGTTTCCTCGTAACATATTCCTTCACAGCAAGAGATATTTTGCAAAGAGACGCGTGCAAAGATTTCAATCCGGGACAGGAGTGAAAGACTGAATTCTAAACGGCTATGTAATCATTGCTTTCGATAATATATTACAGTGTAAAACGATGAACCTTATGATAGACAACAGAAGCAGTGAAGCATTTAATCTTAGGGCTGTTGAACAGAATATTCTAACGAGATCTCGAGTGACGTACTCGTGTCATAGCATAAGTAGGTACTACTCTGCACTGAGACACGTGTCGTGAACCTAACTCGATACATATTTAATGTTTTAATCAAAGAGCATGAAATATAGTTTGACACAGAAACCATGTCATGTTACATCAAATAATCTACATGACAAGAGAAGAGAAGGGATATAGAACTAAACCGAATTACATAGACTGATGTATGTAACTCTAATAAAATTGTAGTTGATTTAGATATGTTTTGCGAATGCTAGCAATAATCTTGTAATAATCGATATAGGGACTTAGGGTTATCCAAATTATGTTATTATGATTTAATTATTTAATTAAGATTAAGATTTAATTAAGATTTAATATCTTACGCGTAAAACTAATACTACATTATTTTTTTCTTTATCATTCTTATTTTATTTAAAACAGAATATTATCATCATTATCACGCTAAGTCCTACTGCTGAACATAGGCCTTTTCTGAAAGGGTTTTACCCGTAATTCCCACGCTGGCCATGTGGATTAAGGACCGCAGAGCACGGCTTCTCGCACCGCCTACGTTACTGCTCGTCGCGGTCAGGGCATTTGTAGCAGAATACGCAATACCGCTATTCGTCTCACATATAATTTCCACAATATTATTCATCACAACGAATTTCATGCCTTTTCATTGCCTTTATAATATTATACAAAAAGCACTTAGCATTGTTTCGAAAGCGGTTAAAGTAGCCCAATATTTTTATTATAAATAAATTATTTACAAAACTCGTATGTGCCCTGAACAATGGGAGATACTTTAGATATTTTCATACATTAGGCCTTTGTGCGTTGATGGAACAATAGGTAGGTAATGAGGCCAGATTTACACTGTTGTTTGAACGTGGTAATCGTTTTAAAACATGAATATACATAGATAAATTTAAATGATTTTGTCCTACCCCTAATTTTCGTCACTACCTGGGTTTATGGTAGAAATGTTTATGTGACTTTAAGTTTTCCCGTGGGCAACAATGATACCCGTTTGACCATAATCTATTTTTGACTTCAATTTTAATAAGTGAAGATACTACCAATGTGTTCTAATACATACCAATTGTATTTTAAATGTTGATAAAACAAATATGTCAAATATCCTCTGCCCCGTTGGTCGAGTGGATACTAGCGCGAATACTGATCAAGAGTTCTGATGTCCTGAGTTAGATCCCCGATTCGGGTACTCTTTGCTTTTTCTAACATGAACTTCGTTATACTGGCTCGAAGTCTGGATTTACGCCCGGTATATGACCATAGATTCACTCTCTATTCCATTGTGGGACGTAAGGGTAACTGATGAAACCCGGAATAGTACCACATTTCTCGGCCTACATCTTCGGGGATTATAAACGTGATGTTACGTTTTTTTTACGGCAAATAAAACTTTTAAATACGAAATCTATTTCGTTAAAATACTATACATCCATAATATTCTCAGATTCGTAATCGAAATGTAAAGGGCTAACTTCATAATCTGCTACACTGGCCAAGTGCCTGTTGACAGACTTCATACATAATCTAATATACTAATAAATAAAACACATTCTTAACGTTATAAAAATCATTTAAATCCGTAACAATTGCAAATCGGCTTCCGTATGCCCCTTATTTCACGCAGAACTAGTTTTATATGTCAGTGCGCTCACAAATTACGCTCCTGTAATTAAGCTCTCTCGGATGTCTAATACTATTGTTATTTTATTAGAAAATTATGTAATATGCCGAGATATTTTTGAAACATAAACAACGCGATGTATCATCGTCATCAACACTTTTTCGTTCCAGTTCCAGACGCGAGTCTTAGAACAAGATGCGTTAAAGTCATACATATGTATAACGTTATGGAGAGTTCTGAAATGGGCAGGTGTCCTTTCGTTTTCTTTTACTGAGACGGCAGGTAAGATTTAATCTCGAAACGCAGTTTTACGTAAAGATGTGCGTGACAGAATTCGAACCCAAGCCGTAGTGAGAATGAATTCAAACCAACAGGCCATCACGCGTCGTATAAAAATAATTAAACACTGTCTGTCTCGTTAGTACATATTTTTTCCCAAAACCGCGTAACGCTACAGGGGCTGAAACTTTTTTCCACTCGAAAATAAAATTGTGTCATCAATCAACGTCAGTACATTTTTGGCAGCTGTACCTAACAAATAATAGACGAGAGAAAAACTTAAACGTAATCGCCTGCCAATGTGAAAACGACGTAAGCTTAATGGGAATAAAATTTATTTCAGAAAAATGAGAGTCCGCGGCCAGTGCCCTTCGTTGTCGGCGCGAATTTAACATTCCGCGTCGCGGTGTAATTTTGACGCCACGTTATTTACTTTTGCGAAGTGGGTTTTAGTGTTCTCAAGTTAAAAAAAATATATATATATATATATTTATTTCTCTTCAAATGATGATACCCAAAGTGTCCTTTTATTCCACATTTAATAAAGGGACATTTTGAAGGTAGCATCTTGAATGAATGGATGACATCGAATATTCCATAAGAAGTTCGAAACTGGATGTCGGTGAACTTTCTGTACAATATCCTAATATTAGTGTAGGTAAAAAGATTTTTAGCTCCGTAACGACTGTTTAGAATAGGTACTATATTCTAATACTCTCATCAACTTAGTGCGTGTAAATGCACCTACCGTTGTATGAGGCAACAAACATGACGTTGTTCATGTACAATCTCACATTTTATGACGCAACCTCACATGTTAAAAATATATATACAAATTAAAACTGCTTACAAAAAAATGCGACCAATTCTTACAGAAATATACAGCCTTGCCCTAATCTTAAAGTGAAATAACTTTACTAAAACCGTACTTTGTGGTAATAGCTTACCTCTACTCACCCTATGGGTGATAGGCTTAACAATATATAACGTCATATGTATATTATTTATTATGTTAATATATAGATAAACCAACTGAATACTAGACTCGATGTTGATAACTACACTGAATTGTTTTTGAAACGCAACAGAGAGCTATAAGGACGACATCGGATACAACAAACAAAAAAAAGGTGTTAATGTCATTTATTCGCAATTGCGAATGCCGGACTTTTAAACAATTCGCGAAATGGGGCACTACGGATAATAAATTGGATTGCGCAAAAGGATCCCGTGATTTAGCTTTTTTCATACAATTCTCTTAAGGACATCTTAATGAAACTCTGAGTATCTCTTATATTTAAACATTTTATTTTATCCGGACGAATGATTAACAATTATGAAAAAATGCAAACATAAAATGAATATTGTGGATACATACTAATGAACTTTAGATAAATTTCAATGTTTCGGTCTGATACTCATTGATCGCAAAGTCTGAAGTCTCCGAAGAAGAGACATAAATGCAGATGAAATACGTCAAATGCGTAAGGATTGATAATAATATATTACGCACTCGTTCCTCTCTGCCAACCTAACAAGGGACCTGGCATGATCACGTATTACTAATTGAAATTGACCAATAATGAAAATAAATTTCTAATTTCTGAAAATAAACTAAAATTTGCCAATAAATATGAAAACGCCCACCATTGGCAATTAGTGTAGATTTTCGGTGACGCGTCCCCCGATGTAGTGCAGTGGACGTTCATAATTTAACGTTTGTTGATCAAACCCTTAACCGGGTTATTGAAAATACAAAAATGAATTCAAAATTTCTAGTAGTGACTCGGAGTCTGGGTCTGTACCCGATGTATGGCAATAGGCTGGCCACCTATTAAGATAAGATAAACATTTATTCCATCATAATGAACAATATAAAAATAAGACAAGTACAAAAAAATAAAAAAAAAACGATTAACAATAATACAAACTAAACTATAACAATATTAAATTAAACTAAGACAAAGCACTTCATGTGATGGGAAGGGTTCGCACTCAGCTTATACCGCGGAAACCCACGGCTACTGATTTTCAGTGCGAACCGCTTTAGGTGCATTACATGGGACGTGTGAACGTAACTGGTGAATCGTGGGAGTCTACTATACTTCTCTGCCTACCTCTTCGGGGATTGCAGGCGTGATTTTTCGTAACATAATTAAGTGCAATTATGCAAATTCGTATAACTTTGCTTAAATGTAATGATCATAGTCAAATGTCGACCATTAGGTCAATGCTAGCACCTAATTAAAACAATAGGTAATTAAAATAAATTATAAATAAAGTGAATATGAGATTGAATAGTTAGGACTTAAAAGTTCCTTTTCACATCGTTATGTAGTATTTAAAAAAATTGTTATAGGTATGATAAACAAAAACAGACGAGTATTATCGATTCGGTATATACAAATGTAAAATTTCCACCTACAGTGACAATTTATTTTTAATTAGAATATTGCTTATTTTACAAAAAACCGAAACAGCCCCTCGAGATTTTCCTCTCCGCTTGAAGGAGTAACGAGTACCCATTTAAACAAGGCAGGTATATTTTTGTCTTTTTTAACGAAAAAATTTTAACATTGTTTTCTTAAAATGGCGTTCTTACGAATTACATTTCGTAGCAGCCAAGCGTTAAATTTTGTAAATATCGAACATAAATATAATCAAAGTTGTAATAGTCTCAACATCTAATTAATGGGACGTAAAACGTAACTGGTGAACCGTGGGAGAGTACTACACTCCTCTGCTTACCCCTTCGATGATTGCAGCTTGTAGCTGGTAGATTACTACATACATATATTTATTATTACATGATAGAATGTCATAAAAACCAATTAATATCGAATCAATCACAGGCCGATATTTATACTAACAACCTTCGACTCCCATATATGTAATAAGCACAAAAATGTCTGCGTTTTCACGTTCCAAGAAGCAGCTAATCGTCTATCTAACACTCCGAAAATGCGAAATGGTCCAAAGCACTCCAAAGTAAATCAAAGAGAAATAATGAATAGAGATTTATGAGTGAAATCACTCATGAGAGAGTACCAATACGATTCTCAATTGGATACGTCTGAGTGGTCTCATTGTGCAAAAGTGTGTTCATATTGGGTGACGCTGTCAGCCGAATATGTTTATATACGTATGACGTCATACATCAAATCGTGGTTAACGAAATGTATATATTCTTAGAAAATTACATTTCACTTCAAGAGAAAAACTAACAATATCGACAATTTACATAAATTGTATTTCCAACGGATAAATATTAATATAGTTGAAAATGCAAATAGATACAAATATTGTCGGAACAATTATTATTACACGTCAGATTCGTACTATGCATGTGTGCCACGTAAGGTCACTCCTGTAATCCCCGAAGGGGTAGGTAGAGAAGTGTAGTACACCCCTACATTTCACCCATTTAATTTAAACCCAGGACCTCCCGATTAGCAGTTGCGCTTGCAAACATTCGACCAACGAGACAGTCGCTTGTGTGCCACAGTACAGATAAATATAAATAGTTTGGTTATAATAAATATAGGATCATTGAATATTTGCACCTTGAGTTTTGTTAAGTGTCAAACGATTAAAGCTCTTCAATTTTATCCGTGGTTTGTTATAAGCCCATCCTCGTTTAAAAGTTATTAAAGGTGTTCTATAATTGCTTCGAACCATTACTACTACTAAAAATCTTATATTCTGATTGCTTGCTGACTTGCGTATGAAACTGATGCCATTGTACAAAATGCGTTTGACAAACTGTATGTAGTCGTATGTGCATCTCAGTCATTAAAATAAAATAAGTATTGAAGTCGGATTATTATTCAACTAGGCTACAGAAATTCTACTGGTCCAGTAGAACTTAATTAATCCATTAAATGTTACATAGAAGACAATGAAAAACTAATACCATACATACTTCGCTGAAGCGCACTCGTTCCCAAACAGTCTTAATCTTGGCAAGCATGATCTACATCCGTAGGAGACTTAATAAATATTCATAAGCAAAGTTCTAACCTTATTCAAGAAAATACGTTAATATGGGAAACTTTACAAAGATCAGGTTGATATGTATGCTAAGCTCGGTTGCTTTTTGTGCGTCTCGCACTGAGACTGAGATAATTTAAAACATTTCCTAACACATGATTATCATACACAAGTATTAAAAATATCCGCTTAGTGTGGTCTTACCCTAAACATGATTCAAATATTAATAGGAATTGTACAGTACTCAGTGAATAGTCATAAAGTAATTGGTGAATTTAGCCTTTTAAAGAGCACTCATGAACCAGAACCGTCTTGACTGATCTTTAACTGAACCGAAACGTAGAACAAGTCACGTTCAGTGAATTGCTAGGACTGTTAATAAGGTTTGATTTAAATTAAAATCGCTTTCAGCGTTTACGATATCTTTTGAATTGCGCTCTAAATGTTTTATTACGCTAAACCTTAATTATAATACTGTCTTTAATATTTTAAGATAAAAATTACTTTCTTTAAGGAAGCGACGAAAAAGGGTAAGGTAGAACATGTTGGAGGAAAACCGCACGAGATAATATGTACACCTTAGTATTCTCCATGATTGAATAATTTCTTAGGAGTCTTTGGCCAGCATGGCAGACTATGGTCTTACTTTTCCTTTTACTTTTTTATTTTTTGTGGAACCATAAAACGACCGATTATAATAATAACCTGTATAAACCGCTCCATGCCGTTAGTTTAATTACAATTATCGATCTAATTGAATACTCAACAAGTTTCATTAACAATACATATTTAACTCATTTATCCTAAACAGAGTGAAGAACTTAAATTAAGAATACTTGCCTCATGTTATATAAAACGAGAATAGAATATAACTTACCCAAAACAGTAATAGAACTCGACACAAACATGCTCAACAACCAGACGAGAGCTATCTTGATAACGACTAGCCTTTTCGTCGAGTGGTGTCTGCTCTTCAGCGGATTCCGGATGCCAAGATATCTGGGAACATAATGTTCAAAGATTTTCATTTCAAGTAGACAATGCTTACAATTTTGGTTTAAATACGAATATTACTTAAATTTAATATACATAAGTGTAGTTTAAATCAATGCTGTGTCTATGAAACAAACGAATAATTATTCAATGGCTATTGATAGTTGTAAGTGATATTGATAGGAGTGAAAAAATAATAAGTTCAAAGATAAATTTATCGCTGAAGAAGATCTATCTAAATCATACGTTAAAGACCTGGCATAGTCAAGAATCTGCGTGTTCTTAATAAGTATTTTTAAATCGATTGAACTCATTTATTCCGTTGAATATTAAACTTAAACGCCTCGTGTTTTAATGTGACTTCTACTGTCATTTAAACAATATCCAGGGTATAACTTAGGGTAAAAATAAATCTAGCAGTCTTTAAGTAGGTGAACTATTTACGTTTTAACCCAGCCTTAACACATACCCTTCAGGACTAAGCCGGGAGACCAAAATTAATATTTTGCTTTTTACACTCATATCTGTAAGGATAGAGATATTAGACATTCCTTGCTCTCTGGCAGTCCCGCAAGGGTAGACTTGACGTTAACATATTATGTAAAATAATAAAATAATATAATATATATATATATATATATATATATCGACCCATTTATCATACCACTGTTGGAATAATAGTCTCGTCTCATAATGAGAGGGTTAAGGCCATATGACGCATGTATGCACATATTTTATGTAAACTCATATCGAATAAACACAGCTATGATATAGCCATAAAAAATAAACAGAAACCAATAATTTGCAATTTCGGGAGCTGAAGCTATTGAACTCGTAATTTGCTGAATATACATATAAAATTATGTACTATACAGCCACATTTTATGAACTATAAAAATAATGGAGTTTTGTATAAAGATCCATTAGCTCTCAGACAAAACGCGATAAAATGGTACAATTTTAAATAAACTGTTGCGAGTTGCGAATAAAATTTCGCTCTGTGCGCAATACATCGTATAGGTATTTATGACGTCACTTGTATCTAATTGTGGCTTTATCCACAGACACCGGTACTTATCTAGCTAGACTATTAATTACCAATGGCTCTATTTGCTACACATGACACCGCCTAGAGTGGTGGGCTTGTATTGCTTAGTAATTTATATGGAATTATTTTCGTGATTTTACATGGGATAATTCGTCACACAATCTCGTTTTAAACGATAGAACTTTATTGAAAGTACGTAAAGTGATGAAATTAATGTGTTCCCTCCGACGTCATACATTCACATTATTTATAATAAAATTTAACTATTTTAGATTAAATTAATACAAAATATAAAAGACAATTCAACCTTCACGTGACTTAAAGCGCGAGTGCGTTAATAGGATAATAAGTACGTATCAATTAGGAATATTATATATTTAGGAACCTGAGCATGATAGGTGATGTATGTCGTCGTATTTTAGGTCAGTATCAAGGCATAGGATACCACTAATACTACATTATTTTAGTGTCAACAACTTAGACACGGCATGTTCTTCAATAGTCCAATAACTTTTGCAACATCTATTAATTCTCTTTGTGAATTGTCAACTGTAGTAACAACTCTAACATCCGTTATTTTATACAATAACACATTATAAGAAGTATATATGTATGTATGTGTAATGTTATGAATAAAATGTAAATTGTCCTTTGATTATAAGGTATTATTAATGATTTTCATTTTTATTATCAACCTTTTTATTGTATCTCTATCTCTGTTAAACACGGGTGTCTACATAGAATTAGAAGGACTAAGGGTCTGTAAAAAAGCATCATAGTAATAAATGTATCCTATTAAAAAAGCGCGCTAAAAAATAACGACATTACATATTTAGGCATAAGCATTACATGAGGCTTCAGTGGTAACTGTAGACCCATATAAATAATTGACTCCTTAAACATTTAAAAAATATAACACCTTCGCACCACGAACTTGCACCGCGGAAATACGTCATCGCGGCATCGGTACCTATAAATTATTGCAGGAACGATGCACGTAACTATTCCAGCCACGGACGCGGCTTCCATCGAAACTTTGAGGATACAGCGAGTATCCAGCTTGTTTTATTTAGTTAGTTCAGGGATTTTGTGCTCGTATGTTTCAATAACAATATGATAAAATGAAACGAAGTGAAAGTTTTATTTCGCGTGAACAAATTTATCTACCCACTCAGAAGGGTGTTCGGACTATTTTTATCGAATAAGCGTAGTTAAAAAACTTTTCAAGGAGAATTATTGATAAACTGTAGGTACCTATATTTTATTACGTTTTTTATATGACGCGTTAATATACTATTTGGCATATGTGCCTAACAATTATATCACTTAAAAAATTTCGTTTTCTTGTTCGTATAGGGTGGGGACAACTTTATGATCTAATGAGCTGCCATTTTGTTGATAACTGCCAGAACCGAAAGTTAGATTTATCTAAGTGTATTCAATTTTATAATAATACGTAAATTATCGTTTTATTAAAGTATTGTTACCTATTTATTACAAAATAAAATAACAAATCATAATATGTAACGTGTTAGTTTAATGAAATATTTTAAATTGCAACCCGTGTGCTTAAAATGTATAAATAAGATAGTCCGTAACAGAACAAATATAGGAGTTCTCAGATGACTTCAAGGCGTGTACATAGGGTGAATATTGATACGAAAAAGGTATTCTTAGTTCGACGTAAGATATACGAGTACTTGTAAGTAATATATGCAACATTCGTATATCACGACCTTGTAACACATACATACATATACATGACAAATAAATACATATTGCCCCAACACAGATACAATATGATGACGAAGTGACGAATAACGACTGTCGATTTTCTGTTTCCTCTTTATCGTGCGCCAATTATTGCTTTTCATGTCACATAACAGAAAAATATTTTGAAAATCTTCCATCGAAAACGCGATATCTGTAACAGTGCTGCGAAAGTAAAAATTAAGCTAACGAGCAGCTTGACAGACGCTCTACTCCAAACGAAATAATTTGACACCTTCCAACCTGGAACTAAATTGGAATTTTATTTTCTCGCCCGTATAAAGGTGACAATATTCCCAACGATTTTTTTTATACCTTCCGACGACTAATCGTTAGATCACTGAGATGAAACTATCGTGTATTTGCGGTTTTTTTAATCTACGTTACATCTGAAACAATGTAAATAAACCAATGAATTTAATTGAATGAATTTCACCCCTCTTACAGTACTCCAACATGTACTTGTTTAATTTGGTATGATGTGTGATTAAAAAAAAAGCAATAGTTGGACTTACTATTGTCTGTAATCATACAAATGATTTACGAACTCAGCGAATTGACACATTTTTTATATTTAAATGTCAAATGGCCACGTCTCACGTCGTGACGACGATCTAGGCGTTCGTGTCTTATTCGTCAAGGATGAATCGCGCTGAACACCTCCGACAAGGAATGCTTTTACACGATTCGAGAATTCTTAAATGAGGCCTGGGAGGTGAGGAGGAAACCTAATGATGACTGATTCCTGAAATGGAAAAAATTACGTCACTGAAAACTTCGTAACAAGCTTGATCTTATCGTATCGGTGTTAAGGAATTCAGCGGGATTTCTTTTAAAATGTTGTAAATGCGGAAATATGTACCTACATAATTTATTGCAATCCGTATTTTAGTTTTACTATACAGTAAACAAAACTAGTATTCTAAACTATTATAAAAGCTCAGTTACACTTCGAACCCTTTTTATATGTAAAAATATAATTAACAGTAGACTGCATCCCGATAAGAAAGTATTGGGATTTCACTTTCCAGTTTTGACTACCCGACAGCTGCACCTATTTTTGCCATTAGGGATGCGCCCTATGAATGTACAGCATTCAGATAAATCAATGTAGAATGCGTTCCCTCTAACCTTTAGCATCTAAGAGTATCAAGGCATTAGTCACTGATTGCAAATAAGCCATTAGGGTTGAAATTTTTAAAAGTTTGACGCTTCATGCGGGTGTATATCAGCTCTTTAACACCGGGAGGCTACTAACGCGTTTTTCTTCATAACACTGAATAAGGAGCGTAAGAAATGTTTATTTATTTCGAGTCACGGTAATATAACATAATGTTAACAGCCGCATTAGTTCGTATTTTGAATGCTAAAGACTCGTACTTTCTACCAGCTTTTCTTTCGTGTACGAAAAAAATCAGTGCCGGCCTAGGGGTTTCGAATTAAGCCTTTTATCCCGGGAGTCCTAGGTTCAAATTCATGTGGCACACCTCTTCAAAAAAATATGGGTTTTAGAGATAGATTAGATTCTGATATTTAAAATTTAGTATCTGTTGTTATAACGGTGAAGGAAACTATCGCAATCTTAGAGTGTACAAGACAAATCTCTAAGATTTGTGAAGTCTGCCAATCAGCACTACGCTAGGCGAGTTATGGTTTTAAACCTTTCGTTCTGAAAGAAGACTTATTTATGTTTCAATAGTGGAATGATAGAAGAGTCGAAAAAAGGAAAAAATCAAATTGAATCCATTATCTAGATGTAATTAATAAAAATTTTTACTAAAAGTAAAAAACTACTTCATAATCGTGGAAGGAGTGTTCATAGACGAACATTAAAACGTAGTATTTACTTAACCCATATAAAAGTACTATTCAGTGCGGCTATCCAAATCAACATCGATAATATATTTCGATATCTATCAACTTGACAATAATCGACAGATTTCCTATTCGAGCACAAGCCATAAAATCGAGCATTACGAAATCCGCCCATGCAGCGGCCCAACCTCTCTGGTTATCATTTTCTATTTATCTCACATCCCTCGATGCTGAATCTAGAACATTTCTTATGTACACCTACAATAACAACTATATAAGTATCAAAATATTTGTACCGCAAAAGAGACTTAAAATTCAGTGAAAACAGAAGTTATATTTGAGGTTTACCGACCTTTCCTATGAATAACAGTCCGTGAATATGAATAATATAAAAAAATATTATAATTATATCGGAATATGTGTAGCGCAATTTACAGTAGAACTAGGCTTTAAAAATATATTAATGAAATTTATTTTGTTGATGCTCTTGTAAGCTTGTCCTAATTCTCCATTTTATCGATTTTAATTTTTA
Organism: Parelbella ahira ahira; assembly: GCA_018244795.1. Taxonomy (NCBI): domain Eukaryota; kingdom Metazoa; phylum Arthropoda; class Insecta; order Lepidoptera; family Hesperiidae; genus Parelbella; species Parelbella ahira. The sequence goes on from DWME01001339.1 coordinate 13,272, forward strand.
ACGGCTTAGAACATAAGACCGTTAAAGTTACATTTAATTATAATTTGATAAAAAAAGTGTAAAAATTCGTTTATGGATATACATATTATGTCTTTTGCTTTAAATATTATGTATCCATTAGAAATGTTATACATACATGTATACATTCTTTTAAATTTTTTTAAAGATCTAAGTATATTCTGCGAAGGTCTGCATAGTGATAATTATAATTGTAATGATATTGTAATAAAAAGTCACTATGGATTTATTAAGCAACATGGTTTAATCAGTATCTCGTGTATCTAGACTCATTAGTGTGATACACTCTATAGTGTCATTAGTGGTTACTTCTGTAATTAATTTCGATGAAATCAGCGACGAAAGCAGATCCAATTACCATTCTGACGGAAATAAATATAATTATATATTACACAGAATAATATTTTACTGAAAGGAGAAGAAATATAAAAAAACGCATTGAACTGTAATTTATCCAAAACTTGTTTTACCAAAATGAAATAACTTTCATTTGTCTTGACGCTACAGACATATTTAGATAAAAAAATACCTAGGTCAATATCCTAAACGAAGTTTTTACAACGAAAGATTTTTATCTAAATTTCGCTTGTGTGCAACGAATTTATATCTGACGGAGACTTACGAGCAGGATGGGGCAAATTAGCTTCATTTTCTTTCTCGCAATACTTTCAGTGACGAATCGTCTCTAAGCTAGATTTCATAGTTTCTCGCAGACACAGAATCCTTAATGATAGGGCAATAAAACAGTTTATCTAGACGGTGTATAGGTTTTAGTCAGATATATAAAACTTGCATCGTTCAGCGTTCGTTTTCGTCTGTCAGTTAACGTTTTATCGTACGTATGCAACATTAACCGCCAGTAGCTGGGGTAAATGCAGACCAGGTATGACGCAAGGTTAAATTGCTGAATCGTTTCCACTGAACATATACTAGCTATTCCAATCATTACCCCGGGAATCTTGCATATACATCCTGACTTGCTTCTCTTTAGAAAAAAAATTTATTTACCACGAAGGTGAAAGAAAACATATTGAGAATACTGTCTGTCTGAAGTCTGTCGAACAGCTGTTTTTTACTTTTGCAACATACGATTAATGGATAGCTATTGGATATCTAGCTTTAAAACTATAACTGTTTAGTTAATTAAATTGAAGTTAATGTTAAGTTTAATTTAAACTCAATACAATACAATTAAGTTTAAGTAAAAGAATTTGATCATAAATGAAATAAGTGTAACTAGAACAAATAAAAGATTGAATACTTGTAGGATCAGTCCTAAAAGTACTCAATATTTTATTTGCAACGTAATTTTTCTTAGCACAATGTTAATTAAAATAATGTAATGAAAGTTATATACCCCATCTAAGGATGCAACAATAATTTTTAATCTCACATACGATATTAACATTAATTTTGGATACTACTCGTTCAACTGTCTTAATAAAAACACACCTATGTTTAACTGATTATTGAACACGACCTACTTACCATCAAATATATATTTTATACTCCATACAAAAGAAATATTAGCAGATAAACAGGTACAGAACAATACAATTGGTCCTCTTATCGCTAAACAGCGGTTACTTCCCGACAACCAGCTTTGTATGAGTTAGAGATACATAGATACGTAATACATAAATTATAATACATGTACATAATAGTAAAAAGAGGAGAATGATAAAGGAACTGCCACGTATAGCGAGTGGACTCAGAGTCTAGATCTGCGCCCAGTGTATGGTAATAGGTTCAGCGACTATTCCGTGGGGCGTAAACGTAACTGATGAAACGCGGGACTGTAGGTACTACACTCTGCCTGCGCCTTCGAGGATTAAAGGCGTGACGTTATGATAAACGATAAAAAAATAGATAGAGACCGACGTAGTCGTGTCGATAACGAAAACGTGCGCGTGTTTCTGACGTCTCACTTAAGGGTGTCGTTAACCACGGTTAAGCCACGTGGAACGTAAGCCTTTATTGTGCCAACGTTATGCGAACCAGCTCGGCGTGCCCGAGCTTGAGACGAAAACATTCTTTATTTTGCTGGATTTTGCGTATAAGAAGTGAATGTCTTCGTTAACATAATACGAACCTATCTCCTGCCCTACTTGCTACTTCGCCCATGTGCCTATCTTCTGCTATACTCGTACATTTTGTGATCGAGCAGTCTTACAAAATTATTTTTATATTTCTAGCGCATTACGGCACTTTAGGTCTTAGGCATCGCGCAAAATTATAGTTTTTTTTCCAATATTAAAACATAACTTGTATGTGAAGTATAAAATAAACTGTTTATAAAATTATTATATTTGACAAATTATAAAAAGCGCGATTGATGTCAATTTTCATCGTTATAATATAATTCGTTACCTTTGCCTCATGATAGAGATTGGTAACATATAATATTCAAATTTATCTCACAATTTACATTTCCATTCAGTTGCAGTTTGAAAGCGTCATTAAATTGATAAAAGCGAGCATACAAATGTTCATAAATATATTAAAAATCCCGTAGAAATTATCTTTTTACTAAAAATAAGATTACAGCGTATAATGTAAATTGTATTTTAAAAAAAGTTCCAGGTTGTGGTAATTTGAAATATTATATTTGATGAAATTCAATTATTTAATTCATTATTGTTATTTTGTTTGTGTGTTTCCAGCCATCAAATTTTAATTTTAAAAAAAGTTGGCAGATAACTTCATAGTATAAAAGTATACGCGTATAGCTTTATCGTATAAAATGGATATTTTCTTTACGAGTATGCGATAACTATCAGGGTTCTATTTGGACTCTACTACAACCCTAATAAATAAATATTCATAATGTTTTCTTTATTCAAACGATAAATCAGCCAGGATCTTCATTGTTTTCAAAGTTTTTACGAGGTCTTCTATAACAGTTTTTCCTCGGTATATTGTTTACTAAAATATTCTACAAAACTACTCGTATGTACTCTAACTGCAGTTATATTTACTGCTAAAAACTGTCAAACTTATTACCCACCTACTCCATATTATTTAATAATATTTTGTTAATTGTAATCCACACGTAGTCCATATCGTATTCGTGTATTAGCATATGCCTATAACAGGGAGTAAACGGAAGTACACTATCTTATTAAATAAAACGAAAACCTCAGGAATAATAATATTGCTAACCTGCCAATACTGATGAAACACATGTGCATGATGCTGGCGGAGCAGGCCAGGACGTCGCAGGTCACGTACACGTTGCACCACACGATGCCCAAAGGCCAGTAACCTGAGGAAAGTTACAAGGTTTTATAGACGTAATAACCAAAATGATCTACCCTCAAATTATGCAGGAAACCCCTCATGCACTATGTTTGTCTTCAATAAAGCGTTGCATTAAGGAGAATGAAAAGGATTGCTAAGTTATTATCATTATCGTCATGCCAGTTTTAGAATTATGTGACCGAGTATCGAACTCGGCACGTGCGCAACAAACCGACTTATTAATCATTACGACACATGAAGAGTTTAACTTGTTCTTACTTTAGGTTTGGTGCGCTTCATTTTCATGAATTAGTTGTTTCTTTTTTTTTTTACTTTTATAAGTATATAAATCGCATCACATTGATCTAACGCGAGTACCAATACAAGTGTTTTAACGTAACCTGTGGTTAATCTTGAACATTGCTTTTTGAATTGAGAATTGATGAATATACTTATGAGCCTCTCTAAAATAAGTGATATATCTTAAAATGAATCTGTGCTGCCCACTAGACGGCATTGTGGATAAACTGTAACCTAACAAATAATAATTAAGAAAGCTAGTATACAATTCAGTATAAAGGAATATATTATATATAAATCATAATATCTTACCTAAGAATCCAGGAATCGCTCCCATAGGCATCACGAACAAACTGACCAGTAAGTCAGCAATCGCCAAAGACAATAAGAAATAGTTTGTCACATTTTGCAATCTCTTATCTAAACACACAGCTAAACACACTAAGATATTACCGACACCACCCGCGACTATGAACAATATCACAAAAAGAAAACTCCATTCGTACCCTGTTTCACTGCTAATCACTTCGTTGGTGCTATTCCTATAATCCCATCTACACTGATAAGTATCTAATGTATTAACACTGGGGATGATGCCGAAACCCAACGTCCGGTTCACGAGGTCGTTGTAACAGAAAAGTGTGTCCCATTCGCAAATTTCAAAGTCCGGTAACTTCAACCATAAGCTCTTCAACGCGTTTTCGAAAACCATAGACAACATGTTTAACTTAAATCGAGTGTTGCATAAAGTGTTGTTGACAATATTATCCATGGAATTATTACTACACTTGAAACAACTGTAGGAAGTTTCATTTTGAATGTCAATATTCAAATCACATTTGTAATCGACGGAACCGAAGCTGCAGTCGAGCCCCGGGGACTCGGCGTCGAAGCAGCTGGTGCCAGAAACGAGTTGACAGGAGAGGTCGTCGAATGGCTGCAGATATGTTAAATTCGTCATAGCCAGTGTTTATTACATTTGACCGTCGCTAGGTCATATTCTAAGGTGGCATTTTTGATTCTCATCACTTCTTCTTCTTCTTAATTCTCCAAACAACTGTAACAATAATATAAAAATTATATGAAAATTTGCTTGAAAATTTTACCTACAATTTCTGGGACTTCAATTTGTAGATTATTAGGGTTCATAGTTAAAGTGCTGGTTAAAGCTTAATTATGGATTTCATATTCGTCGGTTGCAATGCTGCATCCGATAGCTGGCTATGTGACTCTCGGCAACAATGGAAGGCATGAAGGATACACGAGATCTGCGCTAAAGAAAGTTCTGCGCCAGTTCGTTTTAAGTAGAAATAGACGTTGGTTCCCTCACCGGCCGCTGATAGAATTCTTCTTTAGAAAAACTTATTCAACTGTTTAATATGCTTTAAGAATTTTATTTCTCAAAAGAATACAATATTCACTTATAGAGAAACATAACATTTGTATTTATGATTAAGGATTTAATTTTAGGTAGGACAAAATAATTTGCGTTTAATTACTTTACTTCTAACATCTGTTACTTCCCAGCTAAGAAAGACGACAAGCGAAATTCGCTAAGACTATTGACATTAAGTCAGATTATAGAATTATAATAACGAAATAGGCCGCGTGAACTCTAAAGTAATTTTGTTCACTGACCTAATAAGATAAAAGGAATAAATTCCACGTTCAAAAATGATCAAATACATAGACGCTCGGCAGTATAATGAAAAAACAAGCGAATCCATAATGAGCACATCCGCTTACTCTTGAGTTTGCTGACATTACAAATCCTAATTCGAGATGAATATCACCGTATCATTAACAAAGGGGGTTCGAACTGAATTGAGAGCAATTGGACTGGAATTTAAATTGACATGGCTGTGGGTTTTTTTAACTCATTCTCTAAATCGCCAAATACAAATTTAGCGACATTATTATGAACGCACATCAAGTGGTTCATGCGCTCTAATGTTATGTAACAGGTACTTCAGTCCTGGAGCAATAATAGTCACTCGTAGTTACATGACACGTTCAATAGATACACTGAGACGTTCAAAGCCGGTAATCAGCTGGAGTCTCGCGTTCGTTACGTGGCAATCTGTTCGCGGAAACGAATTTCCCGTATGCCGCCGTGGTTCCCGACTAGGAGAACATGAGCAATCTAACATAGGAACAGTTATAAATTCTATAACCACGATAGTTACAAGTAGCTTCGATGAAATTGAAACAAAGCAACTATTAATTCAATAACAATTCTAACAACTATTAATCCGATAAGATAACAACTTTAACAATTTTTAATCCTTTAACAATTTTAACTACGTATTAACGATCAAAAATTTAATTTTAGGTACTCTAGGAACAAACTGCAGCCTTTCTAGTAAGTTTATATTTTGATCATAATAATAATAAACCTTTATCTATACAATACTGGAAGTAGGCCTTCTCGAATAAGCAACCCAGCGTCTTGTCACAGATTTTACGTTCTTTGCCCAGCGTAAGTCCGTAAGGAAGGCACTTTTATTATCATAAATATATTAAATCCCAACGTACGTGAATTAAACATTAGAACTTGTTTCCTTCAGTTGTGTTTTTATAATCTTCTATCATTTTATGTGTATTTGTTACTGAACTGGATATTTTTAGTTTGATTAAGAAAATCATTCTAGGAAGCTACGATAGCTTTATGTGATGATGCTGATGAAACATAATTACAATTTCTTTAATTTTTCAATGTCTTAATGCTTTAAATTATGTAAATATTACTTACTTGTTCAAATTATGTATGTATATCTAATATTATTTGGTTCCCAAAAAAAAATTCATTTAACAAATTAATTTACTGTTACTGCCCTTATGTCCACCTGTAATTATGGTTATGACGCATTATGTTTCTCGTGTGAATAGTAACAAAACTAAAGCCGATAATATACTGAGATTACCTTTTATAAAACGAATGAGTACACATATCCATCAGCCATCGTGACAAATACACATAAGCTTATGAAAAACCAAAAGAAAATCTCTTATTATGAATAAACCTCGAAAATAAAGTAAGCCCCGAAATCCCTACTAATAAGAGCCTAATTATCCCCTTTCAAGTGCGACACAATATTTATATAAATACAACCAGCAATCAAATTTTAAACTGATCAAGACGAAGTGAGGCAAGTGGTAGGACGCGCGTTACCTATCAGCAAACTTTCACCGTCACTTACAAAACTTCCTCATTAGACACAGAAAGTACCTAATAAATTATTAAGTCTGTTGATCCCATAGTTTCCAAACGTGGGTTTGATTTTCACGCAGAATGTTTATTTATGTGATGAGCTCGGCTGCCTATTCGTTCGGAATGAGCACATAATTTTAACTAAAGCGTCGTATGTACCTATTTAGATAAAATATATATTCATGTATTTTTCTAAACGACGGCAATCGCAGCAAGGTCGCTGCTATCGGCGAGGGTTCACGAAGAAGGACCTCGTATAATTCCGAAACTAGTCGGGGCATCCCGAGAAAAATTAGTGAGCTAAGCCAAAATACATCTAATAGTAAACTATTTTGTAGTAAAGTACAAATTTAGTTTATCAGCTGTTTAACTACAAGAGTATATACATTACTTTGTTTGGGTAGCTTTGGAAAGCTACGTATGAAGATGTCCCATAGTTATTCCAAAAACATAATAGAAGTATTTATATTTTAACTATAACAGTCGATAAACTTCGACGAAAAAACCACCCAGTAGACGTATCTAGCACAAACGCATAATACCATTCCCTATCTCTCCACACACTGGCACTATCAATCAGGATTGATCCAGGATTACAGACAAATGCCTGGCAGTGAAATGAAAAAGTAGATATGCAAATTGACGATGCAATTTTCGTTTTAAAACAATAAAGTGCTCTGTTTCCTGAGTTATTCGTTTGGATTACGAGAAAATATAACTGAATTCCAGCCATTTCATTTTGTACTTATAGAAGAACAAGGAGAAAACACTTCAATTTCGCAGCTATCTTGCGCATCCCCGCCAGAGCGCTGGTAACAATATTATTCGGCCTTAAATTAGTTTTTCTGTTCATCCGTCACAGAAAATTGGGACATCGAAAGGAATTAACATGAGGAGTGGGAAGGGGGGGGGGGAATCGATACCACTATTGAATCGATAACCTCTGTCGCTTCCCGTTGGCATATTAATGTACTATTCGACTACAGTTAAAGATTGTATAAAATTTGTTGACTTTAAACAACATCTTCGGAGCTCAGTGATCAGCGATCTCTGAATGCTGAACCGGGGACTGTGCATTCGATTCTCACCCTGGACAAATATTTTGCCATGTACAATATTATTTAAATGTCTGTCTTAGTAACAGGTTGTGATAGTTTATACAAATATAAATGTTAACTCCACACTTTAAACAGGCATGAAGGAACAGAGAGAATCACGTCCCAACACAAATATTTCATTACTATTCCTATACACATATTGTACCACACAGATAAGAGCTTATAAAGAATAACAAAAAAGAAAAATCAGAGAAAAGAGGAATGAAAATAATTAACTAATGACTGTAGTGTACACGGTGGTATAGCTTAGTAAACAATATCTTCTGCACCTAACGAATGACATCTTTTTAAAACCATCTCCACTTAAATTAAGTATTCACAAAAAACCGAAAAATATTTTACATATAAACCTCAGAAGCCAAATGAATGAATAATTTTGACGACTTGTTATTAATTTAATATCCTCCATTACACATACAAGTATATTTATGAATTATTCAACTGTTTCACCAACTACAACTACGCGGAACCAGCTGAAACATTTGAATAAGGGAAATGTATGCCGTAAGTTGGAGCATATTAATTGCCATATGTTTTTTGTTCACGAAATTTAAAATTATTAAATAAGTTAATTATTTGTGTGATAAGCACAAGGATTTGTTTTGAGTCTGGATGTAAATAAAAGTACTTATTTATATAGTTCGTTATGTAGCACAACCCTACTAAGATCGCTAACTCCACCGGGACGTGTAACACATCGCTATAAGTGGTTATTCATATTACATGTTACACATATTTAGTCGAACAGAAACTTCGATTAGTTTCTCATCACATTTTTATCGCATCAACCAATCCAAAAGTCTTGGGTTCAATTCCTGGGTCGAGTATTATTGGGTTTTCCCAATTTGAAATTCGTATTAGTGGCTCGGAGTATACCATACCATATTCGAGTACCATGGTGAGATAACAGGTGAAGGATGGGAGAGTACTACGCTCCTCTGCGTACCACTTCGGGGAAATACAAGTGTGATGTTATTTATTTGTATGAGCTGTACATAACTATTAGAACTCAAGAAACATAAAAACGGGAATCTGCAAATACGCAAAAAATATCGTAAGATCGTAAATGCGCTCTATCCTTGACTTCGATACTGCTTTGAGTCGGATATCAAGCAATTAGATATAGACGTGACGTCGCAACTATATTACGAAGCATTAGAAATGAGAAGAGCACATTCATGCAAATATTGCATATGACTCATTTATGTCGTATCTGTAATTTCAGGACGAACTTGTAAGAAAGTAGACAGTGTATATGTACCTATATTAATTATTCATTAATATTATATTATTGTAAGTATTAGTTAGTCGAATACGCATTTTCTCATGTATACTTTTATCAACAACAAATACGAGTGATCAGTTGACACTGCGATCAGTAAACAATATAATGTAAAGTGATCACAACTGTCTAACAGCTGTGATCAATCTCAAACTTCACCCCATCATAATCCATAGATGCTAATTACTTTCAAATAAAGCAATGCGAGAACCGGTTGTTAACTTCAGGATTAAATCGTGACCATTGCACAATTGAATCATAAATGCTGACATTCTTTACTCTTTACGACCAAATCCCCTAATAAAAGGAAGTTATGTGTACAAGTTCAGTAGACCGCTGTACAATAAATGTTATAGCAATTCGTTTCGGTGTTCAAGACGTAAAAGTGCAAGGTTCCGTACGCTGCAAGTCCTGATGAAGCATCTACAATAAGTTTTCCAGCTCTCTTTGACGTGTAAAGCTAAATTGGAAGCACTTAGATTCCTTTTATAGAAGTAATAAGCTCTGTTAGAGCAAATGGAATCTTGGTTTGGAAAAATCGTCAGCTGCAACTGTGTTTCTTGAGGAATTTAATTTAAGTTTTTAAATAAAAGCATGTACCTATGTGGGGGTGAAAGAAATTCGCCTTATGCCATATAGGGATACTGCCAACGCAGCCTGTACACAGAAATAAAAACAATAAAATACACAGTTTTTACACTGTACAAAACATAACACAATAGAAGTTCTTGCTTTGCGTCATATTTAGAAATGATAGTGGTACCGCCAAAGTCGAACTTTGGACAGGAAAGTCTGCAAATGTATATTCACTAACGCTACATCTGTTTCACTAAAATCCTGAAAACAAAATTTCTCAAGGATAATTTACATGGATAACGATCCAGCGCAAGAAACGCGAAAACTTCTAGGGCTTCAGTGAAGAAAATGTTCGTCAATTACCGTAACGACTCATAGGAAGTGCGATTAGTTTGATGACTCTTCCGTAAAGGCCGTCAATTAGACGGAAGACACCACGCCGAGCGAATCATAGCGTTAATTGTTTCAGCGTACTACACGTAACACCTAAGGTCACGTCTGTAAATCCCAACAGGTTAGACAGAGGAGTGTAATACACTCCCACATTTCTCCAGTAACGTTTACAAATCCAGACTACGAGCCACTACCAGAAACTTCTACAAAAAAATCTAAGTTAGGAAATCCGATTGTACCCGCCTCGGGATTCGAACCCAGATTCTGTTCAACAGTCGCGTTTTGGTACCACTCAACCAACGTGACAGTCGCACATAGTGCGTATTAGACGCATCATCTCACTGTCACATATATGTTCACGCCAGGTCCCTTAGTAAGTTGCCTCTGAGAGCCGAGTTACGATCCGTTACGGGGAACTTCACACTCAAGAAATTGTACTTACATACGTTAAGAAAAGCAGAAATTAATCTGATTTTTTAAGCCTACCTTCTTTCTCGAAGTTCACACGGTTTTATAGTGAAACCTAATATATGAACACAGTTAATTAACAGTATTGAAATTGTTTTAAAATATCACAATGTCTCCACTAAACCTTATAAAGAAACTGTGCTTACAAATAATAAAAATAAACTGCGATAAATCGTTACATTTCACGAACTAAATATGGTAATAAAAATGGAAAATTTCTTCTTCAATTCGGCTATTAAAAGAACATTTCCAATTAATTTTAAAACAATAAGCACAATTGTGTACAAAATTATACCTGTGGGGCCAAAGGAAAGGGGGCGACCCTTTCTGTGGTTTGAAAACTTAGCGCCTTAGAAATTACTTCGAAATTGTTTCTGTTTGCAATATTATGTTAAGTAACTCTCAAAGACATGTGGCGGTTACAAAATAGCTCAAGTTACGTTTTGACAACGCACACATATTTCTGTAGCCGCAGTAACTATGTACTACACACATGTTATATATTCTTGCTAATACAAGTCAAGACTCGGTTTAATAAAACACTGTACATGCGAAAATAACTCTTATTTCTCGAAGCTTAAGCACACGAATTGCCTGTAAATTCGCGAAAGAAATGTAAGCAAAAGCAAAGATTCTCACTTGAGCTTTGTCTAAGATCTAAAACTGTGAATTACGAGTGCTTTTGGTATGGACTCTCTTTCTTGGCCTCACATTCTCGTAGTCGTAATTATCTAAATGACACCACACTCATATGAATAGATTATAGAACTCTTTTATAGGCAACACACTACTGCTGCTATGAAGGTTGGATATGGTTTAATTACATTTGCATTTCACTTTATTAATTAATTTAGCGATAACTAAGTGTTTGTACGCTCGTGTACTGCCTCGTTGGTGAAGCGGTTGCGAAGCGCGACTGCTGATCGAGACGTCCTGGATCCGAATTCCATGTCGAGTACTGCTGGATATTTCTAACATAGATTTTTTACTAGAAATTCCTAGTGTTGGCTCGGAGTCTCAATCTGTTCCCGACGGCAATAAGCTCACCACCTATTCCATATGGGACAGAAAAGTAACTAGTGAAACGTGAGAGTGCACAACACTTCTCTGCCTATCCCTTCGGGGATTACAGACGTGACGTTACGGTTTTACATATTTGTACGAGCATATAAATTATGCTATTGAACATGCCGTTAGTATCTATAAACTTGCTACGATGCTTGTCGAACCCTCTCGTTAAACTATAAGTTAAACTAACAATGAATTTAATGTCTATATACATAAATACGGTAATCTCAAATACAGTAGGTAGAGATGGGATGTTAGGAATGAAGTTTTGAATTTATAAAAATATGTCGTTTTTCTTAATATGTGATAATATACGAATGAGATCTTTACCAATTTTATTCCGGATTTCTTAATGTTTTCAATTTTTTTATTTCACGCTTGACTTTCGTGCAAAATCGTGGCCCTAATATTGCTTATTATAAAAATGAATAAATATTACAGATAATACAGAAAATTTTA
>DWME01001340.1:0-25401 GCA_018244795.1 Parelbella ahira ahira
CTGGGGGAGGCCTATGACCAGCAATGGACTGAGATAGGCTAATGATGATGCTGAGAGAGAGTAGAAAACAAAAAAAAAATTAAAGGCATAAATATACTTGGCTAGTCTAAAAATAATCTTTTGCTAATCTAAAAAAAATCGCTAGAAATGGTCATTTCTTAAAGCTTTATTAACTTTTCATTAAGTGATGCTATCGTTATATTTTTAATATAAGGAGCAGGTGTCAAACAAATTAAACTAAAAAAATAAATTCTCGAAAGCTATCGCATACTTTATGCGTGATGCACACACACCGGCAGACTATCATAATATTTATGTAGAATATACTTATTAAGCGTTATAAAAGCAGGTTATCAAACGACATTTCACTTCATAATATACTTAAGGCATTATAAATATAAACATTTAATGCATTATTTCAATCGGTTTGGCCCTTACGTGTCGTACTCGTATGTAGGTGAAGTTGAGTAACTTTAGCAAGGCGTATTTTCCCGCCGCTCTTAAAGTTATGAAACTACGTTTGTTATGTTACAAGCTACTTTATTGCATTGTTGTTAGAACTCCCCAAAGGGTGGGAGATTATGTGCTTGAGCTAAAGGTGGTATGTGTTCCAAGTTGAGTGTTGCCAGTGTTTAAAGTATTTATACACATTTTGAGATTGTGACGGTGATTATAGTGGAAAATATAAAATCTAAATATATTTACTAGTGGGGTTAGATTTCTAAATGTTTGTTTTTGATATTTGATATGCATTCGTATTAAAATTATTAAAAAATATAAAATATAAATGTAAATGAAAATGTTGTATTTTAACCACCTCGTCTCAAATTATTTTAGTAATAATACACACAGTCATACAAACATATGCACATTCATGACTATTTTTATTTTAATTAGACCTTAAGTTTAAGGTCAATGAAATAATTGCGTATAATCATGCATTGGATTGCAAAGCATCTGAAAAAAAACTACATGAGTACATTTATTAATATGCATACATATAAAATATGTGTAGCTTGTCAGTCAACTGGTTATCATAGCACTAGCTCTGCCTAGTAAGGAAGCAGATGGCCGTATGTGGACGTGTCCCAAAACATTATAATTAAATGTAAATTATATATATACATTATATTATATGTCTGTGTGTGTCAATTACGTACATGTGTAAATTTAATGGTATGATCATAAAAGGCTTTAAAAAGTGAAAAAAAAAACTGGTTACGTAACGATCCGTTAAACTAAAAGCTCGATCAAGTTAGTGATTTTGTAGAGACCTTTACTGCCTCATATGAGGTATTCGAAAACATTCTGGTAATTTCTCTTCTTGTCATTTAGAGAAATTTAATGATCTTTTACGCTAAAATACCCAACTTTTGAGTAGCTTTTACTTTTGGGGCATTAGAAATGGAAGTTCGCGTTAAGTAATATTATGATTTAGATTTATTAACGAGCGGTGGTTTAGAATTCTGCAACTCATTCCCGAGATCCTGGATTTATTTCTTGGCGAGTATGTCCCTTTTTTTAAAAATTACATGCCTTTTTAAAATTGAAAGAGATTAAAAGGTATAGAATTATGAAGCTTGCTTCCTTACAATAGAGGGCATCGTAATATGGGAATTAGAGACAGTGAAATGTTGGTAGTAGTTACGGTAGTTATTTTGCGATGTTCCGCTTTTTTATACGGTGTTTGGTACACATCACTACCAACTTAAGTGTTTCGCCCCAAAACGGAGCATCGCAGGAATCTATTCCTAAGATTGCCCATAGATAAGTTTTGTCTATAGAAATTGCCGAGTCTAGTCTAGTAGTAATAGTCTCAGCAAGTTATAGTTGCAAATTATTGAACGTTCATTGAATGAATCATTTTTCATATTGTATCTTCAAGAACTGATACTTTAATAATCACATAATGTTTATTAAATTAAACCAGTAATTAATTATTCCCATCGTTATCTGTTGTAGTACGCCTTTTTCTTAATCAATGATTAAGCGACTACTAGCTTTAGCGCGAACTTTATAATGCTAGTGGTAGAAGCGGGCCTCTTTTTTTAAATGCAAAAAATCTTGGTACTTACTATTCAGTGCTTCTGTTTTAAATTGAGCTGACATAATTTAGTGATTATCCTTAAATTGATTTAAGAAGAATGAGTATATGGCGCGATGGTGTTCTTTAGGGGTGATATATGCCCACTAATGGACTGGGACAGGTTGAAGGCATTGACGATGAAAATTTAATACCATTTGTTTACTGAAAGTATTTAAACTGCCTCATAACGAGACTTTGAAAAGGATTTCAACAGTGTTAAACAGTGATGAGTTATTTGACGATTATCTTTGATTTGATTGGCTCGTTGGTTCAGTGATTAGTAATCCTGACTGCTAATGGGTTCGATTCGCACTCTGAACAAATATTTGGGTGTTCATCATAAGTGTGTGTTGACTAATATTTGGTTGCTGTAGCCTCTATGCAAATTTCATCCACATAAAAATACATACATTGTATTTTTACGTATATGTAACATGACGTTTGTAATTCCCAAACGGGTAGGTAACAGTGTAGTGCATTCCCACGTTTCACCAGTTACGTTTACGACCCAATATAGAATCGGTCCTAATATAGGTGGTGAGCCTATTACCACACACCAGGCACTGATCCATAGTCAAGGCTGTAAGCTTCTACTAGAAATTTCAAAAAAGAAAAATCTAATAGTGCCGGACCGGTGGATTGATCCCAAGACCTCTCGATCACCGAACTATTACTGAGTCGCGCTTGCAACGGCTCGATCAACGAGGCACTCTTTACGTACACAATAAAACACATTGCGTTGCTATAGAACTATTTAAATTAGCATCTTCTCCATGTGGTAGGCAGCCAGCCCGCATCTCTGACTCATTGACCGCTATTCGCGAGTGAAAGTGCGTGATGTCACCGCAGGCTCCGGCGGAAGCTGATCGAGATTTTTTTGGTTAAACGCGGTTTTTATATCTGGCCTAGATTTTTTGTTTTTATTACTTGTATACTTTATTGAGAGACGTTAGAAGGAACGTAATCGCCGGTTTAAATTTAACAGGAATTTAATTATATCATATCTCTGCTGTTATTTTTTGTAAGTTTTTATAGATAATTATTCAGCATTGAAAATGGATCATTATTTTATTATTTAAAAAACTTTAACGATAGAAGAAGTTTGAAAACCAGAAGTTTATTGCAAATGCAGCTTGAGTAGAGCGAGATAGTAGACCAATATAGTTAAACTTTTAGTCGCTTCTTTGATTCGTGACTGTAGTATGTATTCGTACATTTATCTTATTTAGTCATAATTCGTAATTGTATGCTTAACACAGGAGTCATTTTTCATGAGCGAAACAAACATAAAATGGTTAAATTAGTGAGAATGTGGCGTATTAAATGTACCTGCTTTTTGTTCTGGATTGATAGGACATTAAATAAAAGATGCTTTTACAACCCATAGATACATACAAAAACATAAACAACGAATGGAACAAAAAATAACTAATTTTATTTCTGAAGCACTGAAGAAATAAGAAAAGGCTTTCTTTAACGCCCGACATATTCAAAGCATCTTGAGTGTCATAAGCACACACAGACACAAATACACCAATGGGTTTTTACTTCGACCCAAAACAGATGACTAAATTGATTATTCATACATCTATTGAAGGTAACTGTCATAATTATTACATAATTTTCATTCGACACGGATACGTACGTGCTCTTCGTTTTGCAATTGTCGACTGCAGCGCTGGATTATGTAACTTGTATCCGGGTGAGGTCGTTAGCGGAACTTACATTACGCCTCCATTTTAAATCAGTTTGGACAGATGACAGGATGCCATAGACAACTAATTTTTTTAGGTCAGCAGTATTTTGTTACTAAGGGATTTTCATACGTTAATTATCAGTATTTTTATTGTTAAAACTGTGAAGAATCCTCTAAGAATGTTATTGTTGCCGGTAGGTAGAAACTTTTAACAGTATTAACTCAAATATAAGTTTATAATGTAAAGATAAATTAATTCGTGTATGTGGTATCAATTTACGATTGAATGCAAAATGTTTTGGGTTAACAACATCGTAAATTAAAAGCCTTTGAAATGTTTATTGTTTTTCATTTTACGCGCACTTACTGCTCACTACCGCGGTGGTCACACGCCTGTGAAACTGACCACATCCTGGCATACATTTTTATTACTGTAATAAACGACAATTTGAACAGTTTAATACGCAACGGAAAATGAAGTAAAAGTAACTTCAAATTTTTTTTACAAAAAATACAAGTTTTTTATCAAACCTTATTATTAAACGATAACTATTGAAGGAATGTAACAGTCCAACACAAAATAAATTAGATTAATAAAAAACCTTGCGTGATAATATATTAAAAATAATCTTAATTTTTTACTACCTATTAAAAAAAAGTTTTTTTTTTTAAATTTAATTATAAGGTAAAGAAAAACCTAGGCAGAATGTCGTAAAAAGAATTAACACGTAGTTGTTGCATCACATACCGTCAATGAGATCGTAAAAGTTTCTTACAACATTGATGTAACAGTGACAATTGGCGATCAAATCCAGCTGCGTGTGACGGCCCGGCATGCTACGTTGGAGCAAGCTGAGTGGAGGGCTCGGCACTTACGTATGTATATGCTATGTCACTATGTGTACATTATTCTTCGGGAAAATATATGCGTGATATTATTCCGTTTGCTATAAAACCACTTCAGACCTGTTACGGGTAGGCAGAGAGCAACAAATGCCAAATATGTATTAAATATAATTATAATAATTTTCGACCCTTTTATCATTTCACTGTTGGAATATGGATCTCCTCTTATAATGAGACGGTTAAGGCCAAAGTCTGCCATGCTAGCCAAGTGTGGGTTGGCAGACTTCACACATCTTTGATCTTTTTTTAAGGTTTTGTTTAGCTAAATATCTATTTACTTATTTTTCTTCAATATCAGAAGCCGTAGGTGCCACAGTTTGGAGTCTGTGTTAAAGCGAATTAACTTATTGCTCAAAGCCTTGTCTAACTCAAGAATATTATGAATATTTAACATTAACGTCAAATCAATGTGAAACCAACATTTTCCAGCAGGCTGAACACGATTATTATGGTAATTCTAAAACACCCACGTGATATATCAGGATAAATTATTTAGGGAACTTGTGGTACGAGAGCTAGCAACATTGAAAAAGATTCCAAGAAGGCTGGTTCTTTAATATATTATTTTCGACGGTTCTTCCGACAGCGTGCGGGTTACCTGGCTATTGATTAAAGTCCTTTCGGTTTAGGCCAAAAAACGGCCGAATTTTCGACTTAGCCGAAACGCATTTAACATATTATATGTATGTATGTTATATACATCCGTGTCTGTTTTATTTACTTCAGCGGCTATAGATGAACGCACAACGTCCAAAGATTGCTCGATGGATATTCCTCGTGTATAATTATCGTCATTAGCGCCTCTCACGTGTCGCTAACACGACACAAACGCTATATATCATGTGAGTAGAGAAGTTGTTCAGTTTGTGTTTACGCACTGTCGCTTATTTATTATCTGTAGTATTGCACAGATTAAACTGAATTTTGTTTTAACATAAGGAGGTTAGAAAAGTTATTTAAAAAATTTTGTGGGTCAAATAAAACGAAAATGAAAATACCTTGAGTAGGCGGTACCAGAAGCTCTGCTCTGCAATCCCAACCCGCATAACTCAAGGGAGGCTCATGTCCAGACGTGGACTTACAATTACTCAAGATGATGATTATGATGAAAACATACTTAATTTTTTTTTAATTTTTTAGTTTTCTTATTGTCGACCAGTATACTTGCCATAAACGATAAATCATTATTTTTGTTCGATTTGACGACCCTAATTTGATATACATATAAAACATTAAAATTAGTTGCAAGTTTATTAGTTGCAAGCGCGACTGGCGATCGGGAAGTCCTGGGTTCAAATTCCTGGTCGGGTGCTATTGGAATTTACTAATTTACAATTTCTAGTAGTGACTCGAAGTTTGGATTTGTATCCGGTGTTTGGCAATAGGCTCACCACCTATGCCATAGGAGTTAAACGTAACGGGTGAAACGTGGGAGTGTACTACACTCCTCTACCTACCCCTTCGGGGATTACAGTCGTCAAGTAACGTTATTTTGTAACAGGGAAAGAAGCAAACAAATAAACAACTTTACAATTTAGGATACAATGCACAAAATACACACAGTATTATGGAAATATAAGCTAGGTATCCACGTCCGAAGATCGATAGGTCGCCAATAGGATACAGGTAGCTCACCTAGATAAAAAACCTTTTCAAATACCATCAGAGTAAGTTAGTCATTGAGTTCTGTGTTCAGGTTGCATGTCATAATCCTCTTATAGCCCTACCGAGAAACGATCTGTAATAAATTTACACCCCTAACCCGTACAGGGTAGTTATATTTCATGGTGGTTGTATGTATACTCTGTATCTTCTTCCCTATGCAGCTTGAGGGTAAAAACGTGCAAGTATAGAAAAATGCTTTCAGTGTATATATTCTAAATACGTTAGGTCTGTAAGGAGAGGTATATTTGGTATTCTGTGCTCTTTGTCTGTCCCGTGAGTGACCTTGCATAATGATATAACAATAATAATAATAATATAAATATAAGACTACGTTTTTTTGATCTTTTAATTTTAGACGATTAGTATCTATCAAAAATATAATGAAATGAAAAAAAATCTTTAATCTACATAGCTTGTATATTAAGTGTCCAAATATGCTCTTAGTTTCCTGGTATACACTGAGCTGAAGCTTGTGGATTTGATTCTCAGTCAGAACGAATAAATCTATATTACGAATGACTATAACAAGTATTTGTACTATGTCTAGATATAAAACTGTCTACATACATACGTATGAATATGGAAATGTATTTATACACAATGTAGTTTATCAGATCTCCGATCACCATATTGCAAGCTTTCTCTGATTTCTGATTAGATTGCCTGTCTGGGATTTCTGGGAAGCTCTTATTAAATATTATTGGACAAAACAATGTTTGACATTTCACATTTGTCTTGAAGTACGAAAAATATTTTACGACGATATATCGTACGCCGGACCGGTTCTCGGAAGCCGGGTCAATAAACGTAACCAAATATCGTTGGGTAATAAAGTCAGTTGTTGCGTTTTGGAATTCGAACTTGCGCTTCTGCTTTTTCGTTCTGTTTTTGAAATACTTTATCGGGTACCTTTTAAATTTGTCATTGTAGTATACAGTAGTATACAGTTTTTTAATAATAATATTTACTGTCAGTGTTAATAAAAACGAATAATTAAATTAACCAAAAAAGTATGTACTAACTTAAGAATTGAAAGCAGGTACATCTTAACTTAAGAGGTCCTAAACGATTGTTAAGAAGCGCCTGTATGCACATGTACTTAATAAACAGCCTGGCTCGGAGAGCAGAGCAGCTTCTGGTCGTATTCAAAATAGAGCCTTATGACAGCTCGAGGTTTCACACCTCGGAGACAGCTCGTAGATAGCATTCTTGAAATAATCCTTACAAAACTATTAGATTCTATTCCTTTTTTTTTCTGTGTAAAGTATTTACATTTTGTTACAAAATCACGTAAGTTACTTGTAGGTACAGTGGAAAAGAGTGTGAGCCTTTTCATAAGTAGGTAATGCATAATCTAAATTATAATTGTGTTAATTTAAGGACCCTGCGCACCAGTCTGCGGGAAGTTCAATTAAAAACGCTGCAGATAAATGCATTAGCTGTTGCGCGGATGGTGTAACTCGCTTAGCGCGGTGCCACATCGCCGCTGGCACCGTAATTCATATTACACTGCTACTGGCAACATTGAGTTATTATACCTACGTCATATTTATAGCTATAATAACTACGCTGTTAAAATTTTGTAACGAACTAAATAAATTGACTGATTCGTTGGTCGAGGGGTTGCAAGCTCGATTGTCGATCGAGCGGTCCTGGGTTTAAATCCCGGGTCGGGTACTATTAGATTTTTCTAATTTAGAATATCTAGCAGTGACTCGGAGTCTGGAATCGTGCCCGGTGTATCGCAATAGGCTTACCACCTATTCCATAGGACTTAATTAAGTAGTAGTACGTAACTGGTGAAACGTGGAAGTGTACTAGACTCCTATGCCTACCCTTTCGGAGATTACAGGCGTGATGTTAGGCTTCTAAGGTATGCAGGTTTCCACACGATGTTTTCCCTCACCGTTATAATAATTTTATAATAATAATAACTGTATTTTCCTATTAACAGCATGAAATTACGATTAAAAGAAACACTGCTAAAAGAGTTTTCCACCATCTTTAATTGCATAACACTGAAGCTATTTCCATAATATAAAAAGCTTTTAGCTGCGCCAATTAATAAATTAACTCGATGAATTCAGTTGCAAATTACTTTCGTCGTAGCATGTATAATTTAATTATCGGTAATCCATTAAAGTTATTCTGCTCTCAGTACTATTATGATTAACTTGCAGCTGACAGCACCATGCTGCTCCAGTCATTACCAAAAATACAAGAAAACGGCAAACGGACTTTCGAAGATTTATGCGTACTTAAATTGAACTTGATCAAGGATTCTTTGGTAGAGAAATGAATTTTGGAAGATTCTTGGAAAAAGTGCTTAAGTAGCTTTCTGTATCTTGGATTTAGCATTATCTGAAATTAAGACTTGTTGGAAGGTCGGCATCAGCGTTGATCCATTAGGTGTCTTCACGCAAGATCTGCATTAGTACCGCAAGTCAGTTGCAAAATTGGAGTTTGGCTATAGTTTTTGCATGGTTGACATAAATGCGTCGAAATCGCAAAGCCTGCCTTGTTGGTTGAGTGGTTGCAAGCGTGACTGCTCATTAAGAAGACCTTTATTTGAGCACCGGATCAGTCAGTGTTATTGGGTTTTTCTACCTTGAAATTCCAATGCTCGCTCGAAGTGTTGATTTGTACCCGGTGCTTGGCAAACACGCTCACCCTCTGTGCCATAGGACGGATAAAATAATAGGTAAAAGAGACATTCCTTTGTCTAACCTTCAGGGTTTCACAGACATGGCGATATGTCAGAACCTTATATAGATGATAACAGTTTCAAATTGATAAACATTCCCTTCTGCATGTATCTTCTAATTACCTGACATTAGGCACAGTGACATAGACAGCTGTCAAATTCATAACGCGCTCTCTAGTTATTTCGCGTCTTCTTATTTGTTAACGAAATCTTAGAAAAGTAGTCGCTTTCACTTAGTGTCGCGTTAGAAAGAAAATTGTTGATGACATTTTTGGTGGCCATGAGCCGTACGGAGAGGAAGACCTTGTCAAACGACCTGTCATTTTTGACAGATGACGTACGAATTATCTTTTGACGTAATACGTGTGAAGCGAATTGCTTCTAGTCTGATTTTATTTAATTTTTTTCGAGGCTTTGCAGATGATTTGTGTATTTGATAAATATAAGGAAGAAGGCTAACAATACAATTTTGTGTTTAAGTTTTCTGACTGGCTCTGACTAAATTTTTGACATTTTGTAAGCTTCATCTAGTTCTATGTACGTGTAGTAGTGGAACTATAGCTATTGATTCTTTGTTTCAGTATTCTGGTATTTAGCATAATAAATATATTCTAGGAGGTTTTGTTCGAAGGTATTGTTCTGTGCTTTTTTTCCGAAAGTATTTCTTAATTATTGCTAAAAATAAAGAACTGTTTGAAAAAACGTTTTTATTCTGTGGTTTTTACATTTAGGTATATTTTCTGCGTGCATAGTAGCTGTCTACTTATTTCGCCAATTTTAAATTTATTAAAGTCATTACACATGATGATCTGTTAGAGGTACTTTTGACCAGGCCCCTTTTAGGACAACTTTGATTTGTTCTGGACTGTCCTATAATTTATAGAAATCATGACAAACGTATTCAAAGGTGACTCGCCGTGCGTGACAACAAGATATTATAAATATATTGTATTTAGTTATAATCTACATTGTTTTACGTGCAATTTACAGCAATGATTTACATTCCGAGCTGAGGAAATTACAGGTAATAACATTGTTAAGGAATGCAAAATACGAAACCGGAAATGTATCATTACATTTAGGTGTACTGGTGTGCGTAATTATTTCTGTTTTTCATTTTCATTCCGTTATGAAATACTTATAGCGTAATAAAATATAGTAACACGTAACCATAATTTTGACGTTATAGTACTAGTACATATTAAAGTAATAAGTAATTTTATAAATTTAATGTTCAATATTTATATAGTTTTTTTGAAATATTAAATTTACTATTTGAATTTGACGTTAAGAACATACTTTCCTAATAAAAATGGTTTACACAAGCTCCCGGTAGCTTCACAATAGCTGGTGAGAAAAATCACACTGCTAATCTAAATTAACATGACCGTGCCAAGATTTGATAGGTCACAAATTGGTCTACAGTACGACATAATTAGGAAAATATAACTTTTGCCATTAAACATTCTTTTTATTTGTTTTATTTTAAACCGTACTAACACAATTTGCGTAGCTATACCCATAACCATTATTAGTACAATGATTTAGACTAAGTATTAATATTTTTTTCGAAACATATTTAGAAGTGTATTAATAAATAATTTTTTTTTTCGTATGTAAAAATGCTTTCAATTATTTCTTCACAAATGACGATGCACAGACAAAAATAACATAACAATACATATTTTCACCAACTGTGGCATAATATTATTATAATGAATGAATTTTGTACAAAATTATAATTATGCAGTGGAAGAGACAAGAATGCCATATGAATTGTGCAATGTTTATAATATGCAAATTATATTCAAAATGTTAAAAAGTAAACTCTTTCAATTTAAGTATTGTAAAGAGATCATAGAGAAATAATTTTTTTAACACGTATTGACTGCATTATTAAAAAAAATACTTTCCGTGCTTATTGTTAATTTAGAGTAACCCACTTGATCATCGTTTCAGAACGTAAAATGAGGAAGCGTTAGTTTTTGCCCGAGATTATTGAAAAGCGTGCAATGTAATAGTATTGGGATCAGTTTTTGTTGTCGCCCGTCGACTACGCGTTGAGCCGTGATATCGATTTTTTGACAAACTTTGGCGTTTTTCATATAACTTTTTACGTTTCTTTCATATGTCTTTTTTGTAGTATAATGCTTAGGTTACGCTAAAGTGACATACGGCAGGTTTTAGGGCTCTTTCAGACCAAGCTATTTTCGCAATGGCGCAGGTATACGAGGTATACAGGCCGGTCGGCAATTAGTATGCGTTGACTTCGCTACTGTCGAGAGTCGACATCGCGACCATGATGCTACAGTTTGATATTGCACTCTTAAACTACATATGTATGAGCACGTCAATTAGTGGCAACGTAAAATTTCTCTTAATTAGTTTTTGAATGTGATAATGATCTTGATTTTTGTTTGATATTTATTTTGTCAATTAAATATACGAAGCCGTTTTGATGAGTTATCTATCTAAAATTTGTGAAAAATAGGACCAAAAACGTGTGTAGTATGATAAAAGCTAATGAATCGAAATGCTTTAATTAATAAAGTATCGGGCGACCATGCTTAACTTTTATACTATGTAAATACTCGTCTTTAATATAATTCCATGAATGCAAAGAATTGCGAATTTGTGTTAGTAGGTTTGATCGAAGTAATGATTTCAAATTAATAGAGGAAATGGAATAAAAACTTTGTCTATGCACAGGAAATTGCGCGGGAACTGCACGCATTGCTAACAGTCTCGTTAGGGTTTAAACTGCTGTTACAGCGAACTTACTTTTAAAATAATTTTATGTTTTATGATTGATTGATTGAACTGAACTGTCTCCAAAGTCCTTGTAATTATGCAACTAAAAATTTAGTTTTAATTAATTGACTCCTAGTAAGCTAATTTATTAAACAGTAAAATTAGATAATTTCAAGTTAAATAAGAAAAAAATATATCTTCCACCATGAAGTATTCAGGTTATGAACTTAAATCTATATACAACTTAATTTTTTAAAATAATTTTTAACGTTTTTATTTTGTTTTTACTCGTGTTTTCAGACTTCTTACGATATACATCGCTCAACACCATCATTGTTTTATGAATTGGAACTTTTTATGTCAATACCTTCCGTTCAGCTTGTGTAAAGATTATTGCTTTGTGAAATATACTATAACGGTTTCTCAGTAATATTAACAGTCTTGTCATTTAGACTTACTGGTTTATGATACCGGGGGCTTAGAGCTCGCTTCGTAACGCACATGTACTCGTATATATATTACCGAAGTTATTTGCGTTTTAAAATTACATATATGTACTTATGAAACTTTTATGGCTATTAGATTTTTATGTAGTTTCCTGCAGGAGTCATTCCGAATCATTTCCGATACCGGAGGTTGGAGGTTTACCAACCAGCACTAGATCATTCTATTCAACTACGACCTTAATTCTATTTAGTCCGAGAGAAGAAATGATATTCGTATCTATTTATCATTTTCATAACATCGTTAATCCTATTATAGTAACATCACGCCTGTAATCCCCGAAGGGGTAGGCGAGGGGTGTGGTACACCTCCACGTTTCACCAGTTACGTTTAAGTCCCATGGAATAGGTGGTGAGACTATTACCATACACCGGGTGCAAATCACGAATCCGAGTCACTACTAGAAATTATAATTTAAAATAAACGTACTCGTACTCGGGATTTGAACCCAGGATCTCCCGGTCGGCAGTCACACTTGCAACCGCACGACTAACGAGGCAGTCAATATCTAATTAACGAAATAATATATGAAAATTTATATCACAAGATAATTAAATGTTAAATAAAATTTTTGCGATTTGTTCCATTCCATATACCTACATTTGCGAATAAAGCTAAGAAGAATGACTACTATTTAAAATTAATAATTGTATAATATGTAAAAATCTTAACGAAAACGTCGTAAAAAAGAAAACTTAAACTATGTAGCTTTCGAATACGGCTACATAAGGCAATACTCACAGATAACCAAATGTATGGCGAAGCACTTCCCTATACGGCCGATGTGCGCCATAGTACGAGAATCTAATGTAACGCTTACGTCACCGCACTTTCACTGCGCCCGATACAGTAACATGGTATAATCACTTATGAAACTGCAGAGGACGCTGCACTCCAAGTTCAACGCACTTGACAGAAAAAAAAGCGAAACACAAGAATGAAAAAAAAAAAATTTAAAACAGGATGGCGGATTAGGGTTTCGCATGAGCTGTCAGTTCGTGTTTTTGGCGGGAGATTTTTTTTATTACGTACTAACGCGTCGCGCACGCTCACTTTCGTGGTGCGCAGTGAGACGCGGAGGCTTGGCTGTGTGCTTTTACTTTCCTGCAATTCGGTAAACACAGTGGGGAGTGACTAATTCTTGGCGGATCTTCGGCCACCATTGTTGTTGATGGGTTGCCTAAGAGCGCCGGACGGTGGCGTCAAAAAAATTTGGACGATGTATGTACTGAAGTATTCATACGTACATGTCGAATTACGTACGTACTGTAGGTGCAGATGTATTTTGGGACAGCGAACCACATTTTACTTATTATTATATTTTTGTATGGCATCATTCCATCGATACTAAGGACCTCATGATACAATGTTTTCTTCCGAATCTAGAGCAAGTTGTGCAAAGATCGTGTGTTGATCTTTCCACAACTCGTCCCAACGTTGATTGACCGTATCGTTGCGAATTTCGTTATAGAAAAACTTAAGACTGTGACAGCGCGGTAAACCTACAATTTCTAGCAATTACCGTGCCTGTTAAGATCCAAGTTAAATATCATTGCTTCATTTACTTGTAAGAATTGTAACAACCTGCACAGTTGTTAAAATTTTACAAATATAATTTTGTTAATTAATAACTATTTAGTGGTACCTATAAGTCAAGTACTGACTCATGGGGAAGTTAGAAGTAACCGAATAAAGCGATCATGTTACTTAAAGAATGATCAATATGGAACAAGCATACAGGCCTGTACAGTTAGAGATATGTATTTGGTGCTCTACTTACCCCTTAACAGATCTGGTGTAATAATTTTATTGTATGAAAATAATATCTAATATTGGCGTCGCAACAACCTGTAACCTGATGTAGGGAAGTTTCAGCTGAGAACCTAAAAGAGCTTAATTTTGATATCAGTGCAATTATTTGAGCAAGAGTTCGTTGAGCATGTGATGGTTACTTTTATTTTAAAGGTGATTTGTTACATAATAAATATATTAAATTTTTATTTTAAGGACTATTTGTTAAATAATAGACGCCTTCAGAACGCACCTTCAAAGGAAAGCTGGGCGACAAATCTGTATAGCGTAAAATCAGTTGTATTTTCCCTGCATGTGATTATTACCTGAATTGGCAAGAAATGTGCCATTCTGCCAGATAATGGCTAACAATTGTGCAGCTAACTTCCAAGTGTACTTTCATCTCTTCATCTAAGTATAACAGTGTAAGCGGTAGCCAGTATCTTTATGACTAAATCGTTTATAATGAGGTTATGTTTTTATGTTTTCACTAAATTTATGTTTTCACTAATGTCACAGTTAAAATATGTACAAGCTTCCATTTATTCTAACAGATTGTTAAAGATTTTTTATCACGCGTTATATAACTTATATCATTTAATTCAGTAAATTATCAATTAAGTACTCAAGACCACTGGACCTTTCTGTGTGAATTCTATCTATTCTAGTATATATCATGACCTTCAAAACCAAAAGTGTTTTAATGAGAACTTGAACTGTTTCATCAATTATGAATATTTGACATATATTAATGTTGTAAAATACCTCATATTATGAACATTATATGAATGTTATTTAGACTATGAATATTATAAAATATTTTAAATGAACACGTAAGTCTTCGGTAGTATAGTGGTCAGTATCCCCGCCTGTCACGCGGGAGACCGGGGTTCGATTCCCCGCCGGAGAGAATTTTTTTTGTAAAGATTTTCATATTTTTTATATTTCTAACATATTATAATTACAATTTTATGACACGTAACAGTTGGAAATGTGTTTTATATTATATATTTTTTTTTACCTTAAACAAATGATCAGATAGAAAGTAAATTATCACCTGTAATTATTAGGATATCTGCAACACCCGAGGAGTGGCCAATCTGTCGCCAGCTTTAAACGAGTGCTTTTCTGTTTTTTTCCGAAAAATCCCATGTCATACCGATCTGGGAATACCTTAGAAAAAAGCTCACTATATTTTTAAGATCAATTGCATAAAATACATATTACCTACCTGCAGTGTGTTGAAAATCCTGTGGTAAATCACAACGGTGCTATTAGCGCAGTTCTTGGAATCCTGCAATTAATGGTCCAAGTTATTAGTAATATAACATCACGCCAGGTCCCTCATTGGGTAGGCAGAGAGCAAATTTTTTATCAAACGTGACCCGGCCAGGTGTTTCTCTCCTTAAACATCTTTTAGATTCATAGATAATGCCACGATTCCACTTCCGATAGTGCCACGAGAGGACAATACCACGGTAACTTCTCTATAATATTTGATAGCACACATTCGCAAAACTTTCCTCAATTGCTTTCGATCTGTAGGGAGCGAACTGCGGGCAACTCCAGTAGAACTTGTTAACAGTTCCAACGCTCGTTACGTACCAAGTTTTCTTTGCTTCTGGTTCCGTAACGTTCTAGAACGTACTCGTAGGATTTGTTAGTTAGTTCGCTTATTCTACATACCTTTTATTGTGACATAATTAGATCATACCTTGGTCGGTTATTGTCAAATAATATTTGTGTTTGGTTGTATTCACTTCCAGTTTGATTTTAAACTAGGCAAAGATTTTGCCGTGCTGACCAGACAGTAGATAAATTACATACACATACATAATATTTCCGTATAAATACTACCCGTATAATAAATACTACACCCAGAACTAAAGAAAATTTTCCTGCTAATACCTACACTAAATCATCGTTCAGAGCTCAGGTCAGTTAGGTACCACACAAGCAATGTTTAGATTAATAGTAGGCTTTAACATATAATTGATGATATATTCGATTGACGTAAACTTAAACGTACCCGGTGAAACGTGGGGGTGTTCTACACTCCTCTGCCTACCCCTTCGAAGATTACAGGCGTGATGTTACTTTTGTTAGATTGATGGAGTTAGAAGTCTCCGAAACCGGCGTGCATGTATGAAGAGAGTGATGAAAGTAGAAGAAGCATGACAGGTTATAATATAATGATAGAGATATTTGGCACTCCGTGCTTTCTGTCTATCCCTTAAGGTACTTGACGCGACATATTATGTTTGTATCAGTTTGGTCATAATGACATTAATGTTAAATGCTACGCAGATATACATGTCTTGCATGCATCAGGTCAATGCGTTTTCCATGCAAAGGCAATATCGAATCCGATGCATCAATTGAGGGTGCTCTCAATGGGCCACCTCTGACCTTTAATAGGGTTGTCAAACCAAAGTTCCATGGATTTAATACATGAGGAGAGAAAGGGAGGAAGAACAAGGAAGTAGTGTAGAAAGGTCTTGAATAACGTCATTAATTTTTAGGCAATGTTATTTATAGCTAAATGGCAGAGAACCCTCACTCCCCCAGAAAACCCAGTCACCTCCACTTTTAATAAATACTAGACAGCATAAGAATATCTGTGGAATAATATCAAACATATATCCGAGACTTAAGTGCATATTCTCACGCCAATTCCCTTACTTGAGGTAGGCAGAGAGCGCGGAGTATCAAATATCCTTATCCTTGTAGGCCTGCTGTACTTCTTCCACATTCATCTCTTTGTTCATAGATGCACTATTATTTATTACAATAACATATAGAGTTACTACATTTTTTCTCCATCATGTAGGATTAGCCAGATTCGCTTCTTCCCCTCGTCACTAAATTACAAATGTCACGTGCTGTAACGATAAAGAATAAAATCGTAAACTTACATGTTTTAAATTCCATTCCTAAATTGTCAGCCCTATCATACGCACGCATTCCTGATACCTACATGAAATATTTTAATCGATATCGCCGGCTCTAAATTGACGTCACTTTTCATTAATTACGCGGGAAATGTCAGGCTTTTACGCTTTTACTAGTGTGTTCTAAAATAGGAGTTTTATCGATTCCAATAGAATTACCGGCGCGTGTAGGTATCAGGGTGGAAATGGTCGCTATTTCTAGAATGTTCCATGATTTTAACTAAAATTTACAAAACATACACATTATATTATGTCGGAGACGGTCATTAGTACGGATGTTGTGTTGATACGCAACATATAGAAATGGCAGCACCGTCGCGGTGAAGTCGCGACAAGTCATTAATATTGACACATTAAAACGAAACGAAAGCGCGGGCGCCGCCTGGCGGCGGAATAGTCCCATGGTGTTTTCCCGCACTACGACAAAGTCGTGATGCTGCCGACGGACAAACCCTTAGCCACTTTGGTTCGAGCCGTCGCCAAGTGAAGTGATCATCACGAAACTGTCCCTCGTTTCACTGTCTATAAAATTAATTGTTGTATTGTGTAATTGCTTTGTCATAAAATAATAGAAGCGAAGACTATCCACTTTTATTGCACTATTTTCCTCGTCCGCCTGCATGATGATGAATAGCTTTCAAGACAATCCTGATCTGCCTCCGAAATATATATTCTCTTTTCACGTTAATTGATTCTACCAGAACGAACACTGAAGTGATTAAGCAATGTAAATGTACCTATATTTATAACGGTCTACAGTATAAATATGTTACTGTTAAGGAAAATGTATTCTTAAGTCTGTATTTCCATTTAGTTACATTTCTTCGAAAACCCGCAATGTCGAAATATGTACAAAGTAATTTCTCGAAACTGAATAAAATTACATAACCATGTTCTGACTCAGTATATTATTAACTGACTCAAGATATATGTAGTTTATTTAGAACGGAACGTCTACATGATAAGAGAGCAGTATTTAAAAAGAATATGCATCAAATTAAAATAATTTTATTCATTATGATATGCAGATATAATATATAGGAAGTAATCGATTGCGTTTCTTGCAATATTCGAATAGTGATATTCGCTACTGAACAACAGATGACGCTGGTTGTGGGAAATTTTCGATATGAACCATACATTTTATTGTAGGTGCAATCTATATTAATTGCAACGATTTCCGACAGTAACTTTTTTATTTAATTTCGCACGCAGGTGTGTTCTTAGAAGCAGGTAATACCACAGTCTGCCACTATAATCTTTTACAGTTTGGTAGATTTCACAGACCATAAAGAATATTATAGTGTTACAATATGTACAAAGAATATTATGGATAAATCTAAGGTATGCACATTTCCTCATATTAATTTCCATCACCATTATGAAGTAGGTGATGTTAAATCTTTAGCACACAACAAATACGTTGAACGTAAGACCCTCGAGTGAGAGTCAGAACTCTGTGCCACTAGACCATCACTGCATAATATACTGCCTGTGTAATATAACACCATGCCAATATCGCCAAGTAAGACAATATAGTACTCCCACTTCTCACCAGTTATCAGATTACGAATTAAGACTTCAATCTGCTGCTGGAAATTTCAAGTTCCAAACACAAAAATTTTTAGTCTGACCTGGGGATCGAACCCAGGATTATAGCTTAGTGGTCGCGCTTGCAACCACTAGACCGCCGAGCCAGCTGTCTATCAGATATTAATATTCCGTAGACCATGGCACAGAAACCACTAAAAGCAATCATACGTCAATCAGCACCGTAGATTACACGGCGCAGTTATCAGAATTTAATTAAGTCCCAACTATAGATACAATGTTGAATCTAGGTCGAATTGGAATGACGTCATTGCATAGGTACACTGGCCACAGACTCGACTACGTCTAGACTGGCACAGTACTAAAATTTTGTGCGCTACGCATTTACTCCTTAACCCTCGCATTTTGCGAGGAGACCCATCTTCCAGCAGTGGAATGATAAAAATGTCGAACAAAAGAAATTTATTATTTTTCTTAGAGTGCCAGCTTTTGAGTTCAGTGTGTTGTATTTGCCGCGTTGGTCCTAATATAGTTCGGTGTAGGTACACTTAGGTAACTTGTACTGTTGATGTCGCGATTCTTCAAGAACAGGTCGTCATTATCGTCGTTTTATCGTTCTTCTGCTGATACGAATCGCAAGAATGAGAAGGGTTAAGGAAGTTGCTTGTCACGTTGGTCAAGTGCGGCTTGGCAGACCTGACACGCCTGTATAGTGTGGATTGCGAATGCGGATCGCCAATGTTCACATTCCAGTCTATATAGCAGGGAACGTAACATCATACCATTATATTTCTAAAGAATTGACAGAGGAGTAATATATTCCCACCTTCCACCAGTTGAGTTTACGATCCACCATGGAATACGTTCTTGTTACGTGTTGAGAGAGTTGAGAGAGCAGCCTCCGAGCTGCTACCAAACATTTCAACGTAAAAATCCAATAGTATCCGACCCGGAAATCGAACGCAGGACCCCTCAACCAATGCTACACTATTGGTGCACTTTCATAAGTTTTTAAGAAATGCCTTGAACACGCTCTATGGGACAGGTGAAACCAATGTTCTGACACTTCTATAGTTCCCCAGTCTGTGGCACAGATGTGGGTCACGCCGGGACGCTGCGCCGGTTCCAGCGCGATCCGGGATGCATCGATCGTCCTGCCCTTTGTGCACACGAGAGGTGTGGCGGATGGGGCTTCGGTTTATATAGAACTATATCTACATAAATAATATGATATCATATGGTTTTGGTGGGCAAAAGGCTCACCCCCTATTCCAGAGGACATAACAATTGGTGAAAAATGGGAGTTGCACTACTCTGCCTATACTTTGGGGAATTACAGGTATGATGTTTTATATGATTATAAATATTATTGACGGACTCATGGGTCTTGAAGTTGCAAACGCGACTATTCATCGAGAGGTCGTATTATTTCAATAAAAAAATATCTCAAGTTTACCTTCTGTCCTTGTAAGTTTCAATTTTTTTTTCGAAATTCGGTATTTTACATTATTATTAATTTGCAAGTAATTTTTTTGTCAATAAATGTTATTAAACAAAGTCGTCGACAACCTTTAGTTCTCGCCAAGGAGAAAGATTAATGATAAATATTTTTATATCATTAAGCGCGGAGCCTGATGAGGTAGGCGAAAACACCGAGTGCCAAATATATATATCCTTACAGACGTGACGTACTTTTCTGTATTGATTTCTATTTTTACACACGCAACTACCGTAAGTTGCAGCGAGGTCGCGGCGAAGACTATTCTCTGTTATTTAATAATTTAAATAAATGCTCACTAAACATTTCATATTAAAAGCAAAACTATTAGTTTAATAAGCCAATTTTCAATACTATTCAACGCTCATAGTTCTCCTTACTTTTTACGGATAAAAGCGCCTGCCATTTCATCGTTGGCAATATTATATTCATACGTCGTTTAGCTTTTGTGCAGGCGCCAATCCATGCAGTATTGAATATTGATTTGATATGAAAGGTTCGACCTTTCCTTTCAATCTTTATTATATTGTGGGTTTCTTAAATTTACATACTATTATGTTCTCACAATTGGGTTGGATCGGAATGCAAGTTGATTTTCGGCTTTCTTATTATATGGAATTCAAAAATATTTTGTTAGTTTTCGATAAACTCGATATTCAAAAATCCTTTAATCAAGGGCAGGTGAAATAGACTTGTGCTTCTAAGGTTGAGCTCGGAACCCCATAAAACACAAATGCAATTAGTTTTTACGTCCGATACTGGTACACACAATAACATACTGCCGAACAACACTTCACACTCCAAGTGCGCCAGTACGGTCCTTTAAAAGTTCTAACATAGCTCAAAATAGCGCAATATTTCTGTGTGAACAGCCATTTTTGGGCCAAACGGCACGCAATTAAATCCTCGGCCCAATTTTTCAACGCGAGTGGCTTCCGGTTTTGTGTTTAAAGCCTCATTTGCCGAGACGTTAATGTGAGATTAAGTTTGTAATATCTACTTGTGTGATAAGACTTTGGGTAGAAATGGTAGGAAATGATTGTAAGAAAATACGTTTAAAATATAGAACAAAATAAGGAATTTTCATACATAAAGATAAATTGCTTGATCAGGGATCTGCTATCTGAATGAGAAGGGTGAAGGCCGAAGTCCGCCACGCTAACCAAATAGCTTCAATTTCTACAGTTCTGTTGACATTAGGCTGCAAATGACCGAGGGCGGCAGAGGTCATAGGTGACTGCTGCTTGCTCATTTACTACTGTCTTCACTTAAAAACATTGTGTAATTTCCTTAGAAAGTTACGGAAATAGTACCCTTTTTGGGCATAAATAAATGCTGGATTAACGCGCCCTGAGTCATCAGACTCAAGTACTTACATCAAAAAAAGTTACAATATTTTTAAGTCTTTAAATGTCATGGGGGTTTCCGCTTTAACCTCTATGGTCATCTTCAAAAAAACTTTTTGAACAGATAAAAAAATTGTTTGTGGTCAAGTTGGAAGTGCAATGAACTTGTTACACAATACGTAAGACAAGTAGTTCCGCCGATAATGCACTTCGAGTGGAAGATAGAGCTTTCAACGAATTTGGCCCAATAAAGAGCTGGTGAACTGGGGCGGGCTGCGGCTTGGGACTTGCACCAAGTTACAAGCGTTTGGAGAATATGGTTCAGAATATCTAAACGCCTT
Source organism: Parelbella ahira ahira (assembly GCA_018244795.1). Taxonomy (NCBI): domain Eukaryota; kingdom Metazoa; phylum Arthropoda; class Insecta; order Lepidoptera; family Hesperiidae; genus Parelbella; species Parelbella ahira. The sequence continues at coordinate 21,791 of DWME01001340.1, forward strand.
GATTTGTGGCCTACCCTCCATTTCACAGCACGTAATAACTGGTGAAATTTTGGAGTATACTACACTCCTCTTCCTTATCCATAGGTGAAATAAATATTTAAAAAAATATAATAATCGACCCATTTATTATTCCACTGTTGAAATATGGGTCTCCTCTCATACTCGTATAAGTGAAATACAGGCATAATATTATGTTCGTAAACGAATCATCGTACCTATGCCGATTGAGAGGTCATTACAAATCCAGCAGATTTATTCCTGAATGGAATATTTCGAGTTAAGCAACTTTAAACCAGTCTGTATACCAACTCTGAGGGTTTAACACTTCTGTTTATAGTCACAGATGATAGAATTTGAATCCCAATACAAAAGGCTGAATTCTAAGTCATCATTTCATAACGTAACGGAGAGTTTAGTTACATAATGTTGGATATCTCAGTTAATATTTGGGCCAGCGTGCAACAGCGCGGTCGCGTCAAACGCCGCCGCTGCGGGTTCGAATCACGCGAACAGGATGTCAATCTCTTGTCCTATTATCTGAGATGGAGATTCGTGGGTGCACAATTACGATAAGCCTTCAGAGCTATGACGTGCTGGCATATTGTTAACGATTATGATGATATTATCAATTATGTTTTAGGACTGCTCATACCTAGCCGGACCGTAAGCTAGGTAGTGTCTGTGTTATGGTAATCAGCTATCAGATAAAACCTGCATTACATATACATTACACGTATGTAGGCAGGCAAGCACGCACGCACGCACGCACGCACGAACGCACGCACGAACGCACGCATGCACATACATATATGTACTGTCATGTATATACGGATGACGGGGCTATTTTAATGAACTAGCGGCAAGTAGAAGGCTACATTAAAATATGCGTATCATATATTATATATGTGGATGTTTTTGAAAATATCTATGTGGATAGATACGAAGAATTCTACACGAGTGTTGAAGCAGTAAGATGTCTGTAATGGTACAGATTTATGCACTCGGCGCTCTCTGACCATGCTATATGGTACTTATCGTGTTGACATAATATACATACATGTTTTATATTCAAATGTATGCAATTTTGGAATCATTTTAATGATGATAGTAATATGGCGCAGTCTCTTACTGTGTTTACTTCTGGCTATTCTCCTTGGGGCGCACAGACTGACATATATTATGTATTAAGATTTTCTACTTTTATGCCAACAATTTCTTTTTCCTCGTCATAGCAGTCATATTTCCCGACTTGAAATTTGTAGGAATATGGTAATATTATATGTAGTAGTAAAAATATAAAAAATATGCAGGTACTACATGTAATAATAATAATAAATAATATAATATAATCATAATAATTACTTATTACTATTATTACATGTAGTAGGTACCTGTTTATTAATTTTTTATTTTCTAAATATTAGATTGGTTTGCAATGTGGTAGAGGATGGTAAATCTTTATGTCAGCGCAATTTATTGCGGTCAGATAAGATCTTACAGGACCAGGTAACACAGAGAGGTAGGGATAAGAATTCTAAATCAAGAGCTAATGGTTCCTGAAGGAGCCACTGGACAGCAATCGAGCATAACCTAAAAGTCTAACTCGACTGAAACTGTTTGTAGCGGTCTACTAATATTTACTTGACCAGTGCAGCGCGGTAGATTATGGTTTTAACATTTTCATTTTGAGTGGAACCTCGTGTCTAAGAGTGAAACGACAAAAGGGTGATGACGATGATGATGTTCCAGACAATTGTAGTGTGTGTGTGTTTGTATATTATTTGTATGTATTTATAAATATACGGGATATTGTAGGTTTACTATCGAACGAAACTCTCCGCCCTCTTTCACTTTAAATAAACTAACAATGAGATAAAAGGTTAAAATGAATAAATACAAAGATTTCACTTGAAATGTTTAATATCACAAAGTACCGACATTTTAAATACACCAAAATTGTTTCTGAAATTAGTTGGACATGCGTTTTTACTATTTTTTTTTTGTTTTAAATGGACTATTTAATATCCTAATTGTCACAGTTAATTTAAGTCGTGCCAAAGTTGTGTCAGCAACCTTTGAAACTAAATCTGGACTATGCAAGCTTTCGCGCCAATACTGCACCATACTCATTTATTATTTGATTCATATGTATTTTTACTCCATACATCGCCTTAATTCTTTTGAATTAATATAGTTTTTCTTTTAAATTCACATTGTATCAAGTCGAAAATCAAGAACATTATAAATTATTGTAATAAACTGCAAAGACATTGTTCCGACTAATACATATACATTTTTAAAAATATTTACGTTAATGGTTTTTTGTTCTTTTATGTACCTGGCTACTAAAGCCTATGGATATTTATATTTTTTTTATTGTTGTATATAGGTATCCCAGCCCAAACAGTAAGCAACTGTCCTCTTTACTAAGTTTGCTTATCACAATTAAAACTGAACAATGGTAGTGCAGTTAGATACAAAAATATATACAACTGTCACAGTACGTCATAATGTGCAAGAAATTTTTTTTATACTTTATGTGTGTGAATTTTTGTACTGGAAGTTGCTGTTACGTAGGTTTTAAAAAAAATTGTGTTTTTAAATTTATCGAAATATCTAGGTATAGGGTTTTGCAACATCTTTAGGTATATATATAAAATATACATGAGGTACATATTTTTAAAAATAGAACATAAATTCTAACTGGCAGGTATTTAAGTCCTTCGGTTGTATGGACGGGGTGGCTGGTACATCCACGGTGTGTACCGGTGTTCATTTATGAGGTAAATTTAAATGATTGTGATACATTACTGGCTGAAAATGAGTTGGCCAGAAAAAAACTTAACTTCAGCTTACCCGTCTAATATCAAATTATAAGAATACTCATATTAAAAGATTATATATATATGATGTAGATACGATATTTAAGAATTTTATGTATGTCTAAGACTAGCTGGTTTGCAGACAAATCACGGAAGCAACAAGCAACAGGATTGTCTAAAGGTTGAACGATTAAAGGGGTTGTGAAGATGGTCGTCTGTTGAAGTGGCCACTGTAATCCACTATAATGATATCATAAAGAGTTATTTTGTATAATATATTTATAATAACTCGCGGAACTTCAGTAGGCACCTCTCTTGATGACGTCATAGCAAGGTACTGTTGCGTGGAAGGCGAGAGTAACACAGGCATTGGTAGGCCGAGTCAAATAATGGGAAGGGGAGTGCATTCCTCGCAAGTAGCAAGTTAATTTCTGCGTTTTGTCTGTAAGTTCAAACGTTGTAAAGTGTGCTAGTTTCCTTAGAATAGTAGACAATATATTATACTCAAGAGCCCGCGCAGTTAAATCTTTCATGTTTGTTTTATTAGGTGCATGCTTAATAAATGTCATTATAAATCTATAATTTTTTTATTTCAATATTCGGTATAATATGTGTTTTGTGTTGAGTCGTCATTACTTGTATTTGTACAAATTAGTTGGAATAATAATAATAACCGACCCATTTGTCATTCCACTGTTGGAATATGGGTCTCCTCTCATATTGTGAGGGTCAAGGCCATAGTCTGCCACGCTGGCCAAGTGCGGGTTGGCAGACTTCACACACCTCAGA
>DWME01001341.1:0-25399 GCA_018244795.1 Parelbella ahira ahira
GTCCAGCACTGGACGGGAGTAGGCTGATAATGACGATGATGATGTCATTTATTTGTTTCATTGTCTATGTGTGAGTCATGCCAAGATATGATTGTATATTATAACTGTCTACATACATATGTATGTCTCATTTGTATCCACATTTAAACAAACCGAGGAATGAATAAAATATACCTCGATATCAACACTAACTGTCTCCTACTGCGCCGTAAACAAGAAAAGCTTCATTTATATTCCCGCTATCTTGCATCACGAGCTCATATTCAGCGCTTCAATCAAAATGACACACGCGAACAAATTTCCAAGTCGTTAAATCAGCCAAAACGAGAGGATGGAACACACGGGTTCATATCGCGGACGGTAATGGTTTTTATTGTGTGGTAGATGTTGCTGTGGTAGATTGTAAACATATGATAAATTTATAGGAAATCATCATCATTACCGTCCTGCTTTCTATTTTTCTACTGTTATATATAGTTGTCGTCTCAGAATGTAAAGCGTTAATAGGAAGTTACTTCGACTTAGCAGTTAGTATTTTTCAAGTTTTAATTCATTACTTTAACTTTATAAACATTTTAACCCACCTCTCTCCAATAGGAGACCATTTATAGATAGCTGTTTCACATTCTGGACTCTAGATATAATTGTAGAGTTGTGAAGTAATTAATTTTGGAGTTTATAATAAGTATACATAAACAGAAAAACAGCTCGTGCTGACACTCATTAAAGGAGTCTATGTCCAATAATACACTGAGAAACTGGTGATAAATACGAGATATATACTAAGCGCATCTGCAACAATGATTAACCTGTATGTTTCCACTCCAAGCCCCCGAGTGTCGATACGGCTATCGATAGATTTGACTCGCAAATAGCCACGTTTTGTGCGCGCCACAACACTAACTTATCGAGATAAATATCGACGAAAACAACATGTATTTGGTTAAGAGCGGCCGTAAATGTAGAGCGGGGTTTTGTTTGTTTAAATAATTGTATTATATTATGTGTTTTGTTCTGTTCAGTTCACGATGTTGAATGATCGTGGCTGCACTCGAGAAACTGAAATATAGTACATCTAAATAGGTCTAACGTAACTAATTGGTCCATTGACTGACTATCTGACATCTGACTGAATTATTTATATCGTGAAGTGGTAGTTAACAAAATTTTCTGTTTTTTTCTGCAGGGTGTGATTGCCTCCACGTTATACTAGAGGCGACCAGGTCAGACCTCAGGAGTAGCCATTCGTATGCGACCGGCTATCGCTACACTTTTCTAACTACCCTTTCCGAGATTACAGGCTTGATTTTTTATCTATTAATTTAATTGAAAAGTAACTGTAACTAATGTAATTGATATAATTAATTCTATTCCGGCAGTCATATTTGAAATTGCTTGCTTACCTATTTATGGCAGCGGTTATTTAGGACTGCTGCCTGCTCGTTTGCTGCTCTCTTCAAATAAAAACGGCTCATACCCAACTATCGAGGATGACTAACCAACATAATATGATTAAAAATAAGATCACATACTTTCTCACTTGTGTATATAATATTAGATAATTGAAAACTGTGATCATGTGCTCATTGTCGTTGACTCTAACCGTACTGGCACTCAGCAAGGATTTAGTCTTGTGAATAATTTCATTTGTTTTCGTGATACGGTGTAACAATATGTTGGCAACTAAATAAAAAAATAAGTAAAATTATTAAAAAAACAATCGATCACTCACACAAACAATCAATAACACAATCACGTACATGTTACTAATTCAGATAATTATATCTTACCATGAGAACATGGATCTTGTCTAAATTAAAATAGGTAATTACCATAACCTATTATTACATGACAACACAGATACAAAATTCGAATGTTGGTAGGTACATACAGGTGGCTGAGGGAGGATGAGATTCTCTTATCTTAACTAAATAGATGAGTAAGGACTGTATAAAAAGCATTCAGGTCTGTAACGGTAGAGGTATTACGCACACGGTGCTTACTGCTCACCCTGTAAGGGACCTTAATGATATAATAACAATATAATTATAGTCTCGGTATTTTAATACCCTTAGTGTCCCAGCTCTAAATACGAGAGACAACGATAAACATTATTACAAAAACTTCAGAATGGGGTTATAAAAAAACCCATAACGCAATGTAATATGATACGGAAAGATTTTCACATAATAGCGATGTATGGGGCGGTTCCGTTGTAAATCGCTATTGGGACTTATAAGGTGTCCCATGGGGGTGGTTATGTTAACTGGTTGAACAACTTATGGGTTGCATTATCGGGTTCGGTCGTAACTCCTGTAAATTGTACTGATCATGAATGTAATATACCTACATATATGTATGTGTTTCCTGTATCTTTAGAAATTATTGATAAAAACTTGCCGGTTACATTCTAAGCATGAGGATTACGAGAAATCCCTCTTAATTGAGGCCTTTGTCCAGGAGAGGACTCAGGCAGGCTGATGATTATGATGATAATTGATAATAGTTACATGCCTTCCTATTTTTCAGCGAACTATTCGGAGATCTCTCGCCACGATCTCCAGAACAATTTACCTATGGAACATTCTTGTGTCTATGTATTTTAAGCAGCTTATTCATTTCATAAAGTTTTTTTAAAATCCATAATTCTTCATCGCGATGGTTTAATCATAATAATCGTTGCTTAATTCCAATAACCAAACATTTAGATACACGGCAGGTTGCCACCTTTATCTGGTAGACACCCCAGTCGCCAGAACGAAACGTTTCATTTCTTCGTTTCTTTTCCAGACGGCCAAGGAGTGGTACATTCTGCCAGCGTCCGTGTTTCCGGACACATGAAACCTACGTAGGATGCACTTGCGCTTTCCGACAGGCGACATTACGACCAAATAGAAATTCAACAGTCCAAAATCAAATGTACAATAAAAATGATATCAAAATTTAATATATCTGAAACATAACCATTTAATTTAAAAAGAATTTAGTTGCTTGACATTAACACATGTTTCGACACATTGGCATGCACACACACAAACAACTAATCTCTGTAGAAAACAATAGCTTGTCGTTGAATTGACGGACAGGCGACTGAATGTTAGTGTCAGCTTGCTTATTTCTATACATTGTTTATTTGTAAAGCTTTGAGTTGAGTTTGTGTGCATATAGTTATATCATTATGCCAGGTCTAATACGGGGTAGGCATAAAAAAGCGAGTGCCAAATATTTGTATCCTTACAGATCTGACGTGTTTTTTCTACATTCAGTACTCTCTACACACGTGGTTAGAAAAATATTGACTGTCCCATCAGCTAGTGACATTCTGAAGGCAGCACTACACGCCTTTGACTACCCCTTAAGAGAAATACAGACGTAATGTTATGTTAGTTAAAGTCTTCATGAAATAAAGGTGTATAAAATCAAAAACAAAAAGAGAAGTAATTCTCGCCATATCTTCGCGTGGGCTGCGAGTGAGAATCACTTCATTAGTTGCCCAGTTTTTTCCCCTCGCTCCGACGACACGCGGCCGGGACGTGTTGATTGTTTCGCCACGATCTTCATTGCTGGTTTTTATTGGTACAATAGAACACTGTCAGCTTCTTTGTTTTTGAACAAATATTACCTAAAGCTCTTCAAGGCTCGTGTGAATAGGCTTTTCCTAGACATGCACGTTACATGTGCAGCCAAACGTAACATCACGCCTGTATTCCCCGAAGGGTGAAGGTGAATCGTTTCACCGTTTACGTTTAAGTCCCATGGAATAGGTGGTGAGCCTATTGCCATACACCGGGCATAATTCCAGACTCCGAGTCACTACAAGAAATTATAAATTAGAAAAATCCAATAGTACCCGACCCCGGATTTGAACCCGGAAGCTCCTGATCGGCAGTCGTGCTTACAACCGCTCGACCAACAAGGCAGTCAAGAAACCGATAAATAGATCAAAATAAAAAAAATGACGATACTGCTAACATATCAAATGCTGCTAATTAATTACAAATGTGTTTTTAATGCCTTTTCATATCGGATTTTCTTATATCGGACTTGTAACAGATGTTTTGTTAAAAAATCAAAAAGCCCGCTCCAAAAAGCGATATTTGAATTCATCATCAACTATCTGCCTAGTCGGGTAAAACAAACCTTTTCTAAAGCAAACAAACTAGTGCCCACGGCCAATACGGGAATCGATCCGTCAAATATTATTCCTCGTGATGATATTTTAGAATATTCCATGTGTACACATGCAAAATTTAATTACATCTCTAAATGTAACTTATATGTAAGGGTATACACAATGAAGATTTTAATGCATTAACGAAAATTATATTACTAGATATAAGTTAAATACTCCGTAATACAGTAAATTTTGGCTTTGGTCTGGTCACCTGTGTCATATTTTAATACAGAAGTATTTCAACAATTCACTTCGTTGTTCGGACGCTTTGATGAACATTTAAAAGGTTTGCTCGCTCAACCGTAACACAATTACAAGCCCGTCACAAATTTTCGCCGAAAATTACCCCTTGTTACAGAAATATCCCCAATTTTTGGCAATTTGAAAACTCGTGTCTCGACAGCGAAGCCTCTGTCACATAATAAGCGAATCAGTAACTATTATTGAGCGAGAAAAGTATAAACACGACAATATAGTAAAAACGATGAAATCATTGATAACTTTCCGTAATATGAAACAGACTAAAACCAACTAACCAGCTAAAACCAACAGAAATAGTGGTCAGTTTAAAAAAAAAAACATTCGGTATAATCCAGTCCTCTTTGGATTGCTGTTACGAAAATTTACAAGCAGCTGAGTAATAATTTAATAATGTCCAGCTAATTGTAAGAATAAGTTTATTTGTTGACCGGAAGAATTGTTCGTCGCTTTACGTTACAAGTTTTCGTTGCGAGCTGGCACCGTGACTAAGACTTCGGAACAGCGTAACCTCGAAACGTTAAACTTTTAATTAGTGCCCAACGTCATTGCGTAAACAAACAAAATCTGTTAAGCAGTAGTTCAAGACGTTTAAAAGCAGTTTTTTCTTACGATTTTCAGATAGAATTTTCGTTTTATGTTTGTGTAACGTGTTTTTTAAAACTGCGCAGTCAATTAATTGGTCGTTTTTCACTGTTGTTAAATTATAACATTTGCTAGTAAAATATTTAATATTCTCCCGGTACGTGTTTGATCTTTTCAGTTGCGAACTTAAAAAGAATGGCAAATTTTTATAATGAGTCATCAATAGAATAAGTTCTATTACGCTTTAGAAAATATTAGTCTCACATTTTAAAATTAAGTTTTATTGGTGCACATTTCTCCATATATTTACATATATGACGAAACGTGCTCTATACATATATTAAACGCGTCTCCATATATTTACATATATACAACAATAGTTTATAGTTAGATTGATTTTCAAAAACACGGAAGTGGTTAAAATAAAATTTCTTTTGTTTCGGTCTAAGAGCGATAAATTAATGCAGTTACAATTAGATCGATAGGGGAATACTTTTAGTAATTTTAAATGACTTTCATATTTACATCTATAATTATTTATTAACGTATCTGATGTAATCCGCAATAACTTTCATTGTTGTTGCAAGCCATTTGCAAGAGAAAGTGGAGGAAATGTTGAGAACAGAAGTGTGAAAGTGCTCTGCGTGGATAGATTAGCGAGAGGCGCTTGGCTTAGCACAATCATCTTTTGAAATTCATGTTTGCGCCGTGACAGTTATTTATGCTTGTTAAAATATCTTAAGGCTTCCACGTCTCTCTGTAGTCTTATATTTGAACTACAGTCAAATTTCATACTTTACTAAACTTTAGTGCACAAAGGAATAAGGCAGACATCTGAATCTAAGTACATTCTTATACCTACTAATAAATATTTGTAATGTCATGTATTGTCAAGCGATATTAATCGTAGACATTGTACAACGACGTCATCGTTGTTTTATTTTGAAGCAAATCAATATTGCAACTTTGAGATTGACTTCTATAAATGATAGAAAAAATACTTTACTTGGCTACGTTCAATTATGTTACCCAAGCACAGTTACGATTCCCGTAAAGTTTATTATTTTACCAATTATTAATACCTTAAATCAGATGACGAAAAATTGGGCTGTTTAGATCGTCCCAATGTTTTGTATAACGTAGTACTTCTGTTTGTACTAAAGGAGATAAAAATATAATTCCATAAAATGGCACGCCACAGTAGCAAAGTTTACAATATTCTGTCAGATTTCCCACGACACAGCAGATAGAGCGTGATGTAATTATGACATCTATTTATATTATCTCGTTTGTTCCACAGTAGTTTTACATAAACAAAACGAGAACAAAACTTCTCATTTGCAGTACACGTTGGAATAATATTACGAGTATAATAATTAAATATTATAACATCGAAGTCGTTATTTACGGACGCGAAACGTAATACTCTTGTATCTGCCACCGCTAGGGGTGAGCGGACGTCATACACGACACCGCTAATTAGTTGATTAAAACATTAATTAAATTAGATGGCGACCACGGGTTTATATCTTGGGAAATCAGCGCTCGAAGTCTGAAGCAGCGTGTTCCTTGGGGTAAGGTTGTGGTTCAATGTAACATTTAGTGTTGCGACTTTGCGATTTAGTTCATATAAAAAGGAAGCTTAGGTTATAAATATCTATCAAGTGTTATTGAGCCGTACTAAATCAGCTTTATTAATAAATCGAAAATTGCTTTTCATTCAATGAATGTTTTTTACTCTAGGCTTGTAATTAAATAAATATAAATGTATGACGAAGTAATTAAGTAGGTATCATAACGTATATGTTAGAATAGTAGCGTTCTGGAGTATCAAGGGGCGATTGCGGGATTCCTTCCGGTGAATGTATTTATTAAAAACAAATTCATTTGAGTAATAATCATCATTAAATCGTTTGCAGATTAAACTTGAAATCTAAGCTCATGCGTGCAACGCTGGCTAATTAAATGTTTTTTGTATAAAATATCGACAACTAGTTTTGTAAAAAGTGTCTAGTCTTCCACACCTTTAGTAATGCGGCTGCTAGTTGTGCGCTGTGAAATGAATTTGATAAGGAGGCTTGTTTATGTTGTGAAGGGGTAATTTATAACGGAGTTTTATTTTACAACAGAAACGAAAATCTTTAACCATATATACTTAAGGCGGTAAACTTACTTTAGATACATTTTAATAAATTTTTATATAGGCATGTACCTATGTTTTATTTATGTGTACAGACATTTATTTATGTATAACCATTAATGGTCGTAAGAATGTCTAAAGCGAAATTTGTGTTCTCCTCTATTGTAGGCATAAAAAGAGTGAGTAATTGTATATAATTCATAACTTTATTAAATGAACATTACGTTTAATATGCAATCGCCTCGGCCTTATGGTTAGAACTAATGTACATATATCGTTTTGCAATTAAACGTTTAGTGAGTACACACACATGGTTATATATGTACAGACTTAATTTACGTACGTCTTTCGAGATGGCTCGACTGCTAATGCATATCGAGTGGAATAGATGTTCATCACTAGAATAGATAGAGTATCGTAGAGTGTTATTTTTATGATCACACCAGATCCCTTATAGGGTGGAGAGAGCGCTGAGAGCCAAATATGTCTATCCTTATACATAGGTCGGATGTACTTCTTCGAATAGCGAGGTGTGATAAATAAAAAAAAACCTAATTTATTCTTTGAATCATTCGTTCGGACATCATATCTACTAATTTTCTGTGCGATAAATGTCAGATTTGATTCCTAGACGAAACAATTTTTTAATTGTTACTTAAGGTATTTTTTTCTGGTCGAGGTGTATTTATGTATGGCAATGACATTACCAAGATAATTGTAAATTCAATATGTTGTTATTTGTTTTTCTCATATGTGTACTTGTATAAAATGTGTCTTCGTACAGAGGAAAAGCGTAGTTTTGCATCTCAAAGTTAACAAGTCCTTTATTCGCATACCTTATTGTGTCTGCGAACGGAAGCTTCACGTGAGCTTATGTAAGATGAGATAGACTTTTGTCTTTATGCCTTTAGTTTTTGCTTCTGTATTTGTATGCCATACGTTAATCTCAAGCGAATATTACATGTTTTTAACAGTATTTACTGTTATTTACTGCACATTGAAATTTTTCGTATATGAACAATTAACCCTTAACCATCTCAACTTTTTGATGACAATTCCTCAGCTATGCCTCTATTAGCGTCACTCCACAAATGTTTAATTAAATTCTTAATCTATAGTTTACGGGATTTTTGTTCATATCGAAAAAAAGTTCGTTTAATGACAAACTAAGGTGTCAAGAATAGAATATAAGGCCCATATGCTTTGAAAGTGCGGATAGACTAACAAATGTACAATGTAGGCGCACAGTGAAGAAGAAGGAAAAATGACTAAATTTAAACTTCTGAACGGTTCTTATTTTCGTATTAATTCACAATGACCGTTTATCTTGACGTGCATTATAAAACAGTACTTACATTACATGACAGCAGAAGAAGCTAAAACTGTCCCGCGTGTAGCTAAGCAAACTATGTTCTGTTAATCCAGATGTATGCATACATCTGTGCGGACGCTTTATGAAGGGAGATCGCGGACAATAGCGAGCCCGCAGGACTCTATATTGAAAGCCTGGTAAAAATACCCCGTCACAAAAGCGGGTCTAGACTAGAAAAGCCTTGTTTGAAATTAGATGCGGTTTTAACGGAACAAAGGGGCTCGAACGTGATTAGAATTATTATATTCGGAATTTAAGCCCTATTAATGAATCCGCGTGAAAAGTGGCTGAGTTTTTTAAATTACTTCAGAGCTGTGACCTACCGTTATTATTATATTGTCTAAGACTATAATTCTAAATAGGCCTGATCTTTACCTGATTTAGTTGACATCGGGTTTCCAGTACATAGCATAATATCGCAACATGTTATCAAATGCTATCTGAGGTTTTCAACGCAACTCTAAAACTAAGGATGACTTTTCAGCCTTATTCGTGCGTTTTGTAACTTTGAACTTAAAAAATGAATAGGTTAACGAGTTACTCAAAACGCTTGGAAATATCGAAACGACTAAAAATATATAAACGTGAGTTTATTTAACAAGCATAATAGAATAATAGATGTAGCCTTGATTAGATCGATAGGTTTCCCCGAGTAAATGCTTATAAGAGCTGCCGTGACTTCCGCAATACACTGTTTTCGGTCACGAATGAACAAGTTGTAATATGAGATAATGACTCCCAAATTCCAAAAAAAAAAGATACTCATTTTGCAAGAATTATGCGACATCAGTGAAAAGAACGTATTTATTGTAACAATGCAGTTCATTGATGGAACATTTTCATTCTGAATGATGTGACTAATGCACACTGTAAATAAACACTGTTGGGCATGGATTTGATTTGTCTTTCAACGTGATTGGACGTTCGATAAACAGGAAATGGATTGGATTATTTTACGCAATGTACTCGTTTTTTGTTTCCACCAGTTCGTTCTAACATTTGAGCAAACGCATTGTACTACGATTTAGTATTAAAATAAGAATGGAAACAATCATTAATGTTAATTGCGCTGTTCAAATAAGATGGATTAATTAATACAAAAACGTTATTAATAACTAGGTATGATAGAGTAGGAAACGGTAATCGTTGGTGTTGCAGAATTACGTAGAGTACAGTTGTTTTTCTACATATTTTAATACGAGTATAATGTTTGGCCAATTTATAATCTCGTATGCGTTGAGCTTACATACATAATTGTGAATAAAATTGGTGAACAATTACAGCATATATTATGTGTATGTTGTCTGTCATATTGTGCCTTGTATATGTGAAGAGAAACTACACATTAATTTTAATTAATGCGAACCAATTATAAAGTATACAGGTTAGGTATAATTAGCCCAGTGGGTACATCCGACCTAGCATGATACAGAATTTGATTGTGTTTGTTTTTTACTCAATTGTTAATGAAAATCAATTTATTTAAGGTTAGCATAAATTATTACCTAATTCCTAATAGCATAAGCGAAACGTATGTCCAAATAATTTAACAAATTAATGTTCTTTTTTATTTTATTTTATTTAAAATATTTGTTTATAATTTTCTTCACATTGTAAAAGTCCATTATTCTAACACTGAAACTCAAATATCCTAATAATCTTCTCTTTACCCAGGCACCCCGCCGACCATAGTGCAGCCACCGAGTGGTGGTTACTGGATTGACGGGGTAGATGACACGCCCCTGGATGAAGAAAACGAGCCCCGTCCGCAACCAGGGACCCCTCGGCAAGCGTCCAGGCGGAACAACATCGACACCGACGACACCGCCAAGTTCTATAGGCGATTCTTTCTCGGCAAGGTAAGATCGCTTTTATGAAAACTGAGAAAACTGGCCAGTAAGGAACAAGGATTCAAAATATTTTCTTATTTCTTTTACTTTTAAGCAGATCAAAACCTTTATTAAACAACTAATAAATGTTACATATCTGCAATATTGGGAGTTTATAAATATAATTTGTGAAAGTACAAATCGCTTATTAAAAGGACTTACATATAAACTTAAATATTGTTAGTCTTATGACTTCAAAGGATCGTAAGTAGTCATAAGAACAAATGAACCGTGAAATTCGTGCACCGAGTCACGATTAAAATGTCAATAGCGGTATAAAAAGTTGCTCGACGCTAGTGAAAAAATCCACAAATCAAATCACGATATAATTGCCATCGTGACGGGCGGACTATCGGACGCTTTCTTCGATTGCCAGTAAAAAGTTCTAAGAATCATTTGAAATGCGTGTTTAAACGTCTGAGATTACATAAATTTCAAATCTAGATAAATAATGAGATCGGAGGTAAAAATGATTTTTTGCATATAGACGTAATTTCGTTCTTATTTGTGCTGTAACAGTTTATGTAATTTAAGAATTTATCTTGACTTATTACAAGTTTAGGAATGGATAGGAAATTTATTAAAAATGGTTTTACGGCCGAATCAAGTTAATTTAATTAGGTCTGGTCATTTACAATATAAAATACTGAAATCTTCTGCCCAGAAAAGCAATACCACTCCCCGGTGTTTTGCTAAGCAGGAGTGATATATTGTTATTTTCTAGATTTATTCGCATATGTATTACAAACATGCAAAGTGATGAGACATTTTAGTTTGATCCCTATTTATAGCCGAATCTTTGATTGATATCCAGTGGAGCCTATGGAAGATTGGATATTAATGTGACGAAGTTACCGTTTATTTAAGGTGCTTCACACATCTGTTCTACAAATATTTAATACATTAATTTGATAGACTATTACTGACATTATATATTGTAGCATTATTTATTAGTTATCCGATTAATATACCGACTACAAAAAAACAAAAACTTGTATAGAATAATATTTACTAAAGTACTTGTTTACTTCATGTGAATTATTGATTTTAATGAGACAAGAAAATATATATACATATGTATGAAAATATAAAAAATATATAAAATGAATGCAACATTGATTTTCCTTAAGTGGCAAAAAAATGTTCGCGCATCACTCTTGCAACTCATCCGCCTTGACATTTCGCGCGCCACGCTGTCTGCGGACCGTCGCAGGAAAATTAAAATAAATAAAACAGATCGGTTGGCAGCTGTTTCGCGAGCTCGCCAGATGGTCGCTTCATGCGGAAATCGTTATGGACCCTTTATGTTGATGATCATTTTTATAATAATCTGAGACGATGATAAGGGTATTGGATATGGGCATACAATTTACATGAAATCCCTCGATTTTGGAAATATGTCGCCAAGAACATCAGTAAGTTGTCAAACTCGTGGGTATACACAGAAATGAAAATTGAAGTGTAGAAGTATACTACAAATAAATAAGTGCGTATACATACGTGGACGACTAAATATACCTACGTCTTTTTCATTTGGTGTGGGAGTTGAATCTAGAACTCATTGAGTGCCAAGGATCTTCAAATAAATGCCTCATATTATATTATAGCAGTAAAATGTAATTTCATTAGTTTAAAACAAATTTAGTTCGTAACTAGTCCAAAGCTATAAATATGCAACCAACTTAAATAATAAAGACAAATATAGAACGACGCAAAATATATTAAACTTCGCATTAGTATAACGAAAAGGTTTTTAAATGTGCTAGCTTTCAACACATCCCTTGGTTATCGTTTATGGGTAAGCAAGACAACCTCGAACAGTTTATAAAATGCACTTTTACCGTCAATTGAGCGTAAAATGGGAAAGCCTCGTTCTCCAATGTATATTTGATTATCAAAATTCGCACAGCACAGTCTACGGCGTGTGTAGTAGCTAGGATATGAATATTTTTACACCGCCGCTGAAATATGACTACTTTATCACGTTCCTCTTGACATCGCGACGCGTGCATTCACATACGCATATCTTTTCAATGTTGATGACCTTTTACGGCTTAACCTCCATTACTAGCAGACCTTATTGCTATCTTAAATCAATAGCCTCCCTAAATTTCGAAAAACATTTCCGATGAACTCTCAATATTTGGATAAACACAGTAAGGACATAGGCTCGCCTGGGATCCAATATATCTAGCGTACATTATTACTCCGAGCTTAAGACACATCTGTATTAATGAATTCATGTCGAGAAACACAATACAAGCGACTAGTTTCATCTAAGACTCGTTTCATTGTGGATAAGCGTAAGCGGAGCGGAATATTACTCTCATATTTCATATTTGTTTCAGTATGGTTTCGTACAAAATGTTAACATTAATAGATTTCTAAGTGTTATTCAAATCTATCAAGTAATCCATAAAACACAAAAGGGTTGTAAACAAAAGAAACATTCAATAAATAAATGCGATATAAAACAAATGAAAACGTCAATAATAGACCTAAGTTGTAGCTTCGATATGGATATATCGGTACTAATAAATAATAGCAATAAAATTACTATAACTACCCTGTCAGTCCACTGTTAAAGACATACCTCCTGTAATAAATACACCTGAGGATTAATTCTTCTTTTTCCGCTAGTGTGATTATAATAGCGTCCCTCCGCAGCGAGCTCGCGCCTGCCACATTTGACATCGGCGGGCGTTGTTACTAACACGTGTGAACTTTCCCATACCCACGGGCTTTTTCTCCTTTTTCGAACCATTATGTTTTCTACTACGCACTCAGTCTTAATATACGATAGTCGGCCAGATTTTAGATTACGATGCGAGGGAAATAAGTGTGCTAGTCTTATTATTCTCATCAGAAAGGTCTCGGAACGATTACGTCGTGCTCTCCAATCAAATTCTCATAGATAACTAGATTTGTACTTATATTAGAAATGCCTCTAAAGGCAGAATTTATTGGCTAGGTTTGTGTGGTAACATCTCTTTTTCTACCAATATAAATGTCGCAAATAAAGCTTTTTGTAATAGATAAACCATTAAAATATAGTTGATTTGCGAAAATTGTAGTATGTATTACTATTCGGTCATTCAATTGGTGGGAGAATATTACACCCTAGGGGGAAATATTGGCGTATTATCATGTTATTTATCTAAATAAAATTCTCATAAAATAACTACTGGCAAAACGGAATAAATATTTAAAAAAAAAGTTTAGGAATGATCAAGTCATCAAAGCTGAACGATCATTCATTAATTCAATAACAAGTATATTCATTATTCAGTTCATTTGAAGCAGATGCGGTGCGCTGCGAGTGGTAGACTGCATCGAAAATTATTACGCTTTACGATTTTCACATCGTAAATTAAATGCACGTCCAGCAATTAAAACTGCCGAGCGAGGTATATATAGTCAAGAGCTATAGCACACCACTGATTTACCTTCTCATTACGATAAAAAAAACCGTAGTGGGAAAAGTCTGGAATCACCTACGCGTAACTGGTTTCACGCTCGGTGACGCGCGATACTGTAGGGCTGTACCTACTCATTTACATACATAATTATAAGTACGTTATAGATCTTACAGATTAATTCAGTGTAATAGCCCTATACATATTGTGTAAAGGAAATAAGAGACTATAAAATTGCAGACAAAATTAATTTCTTTTTTAAATTTAATTCTTTTGGACATGTAAAATATTTTATGGAATGGATTATAACGTAATATGTGAAATGTCGGAGATACTAGACTCCTCTGTCTGTTCCTTCCTCGAAATACAGGCGTGATATTCCGTGATGTTGCATTCTATTCTTTTAAAGTGATGGGAACCGTGTCGCTTTGTAGTAGTGTCAATATTGTTCGATCAGTTTGGAAATCTGCTATTTGTGTGGTCATTTTAATTTGTATTCATGGCACATAATTAAAATTGGTATCCTCCGAGTAGAGCCGTAAAAGGGAAGCTGTATTGACCTCTGTTCAATATTCACGTTAACATTAAGTATCAATTATAATTATACTCGTACTTTGTAAGCATATCCATATTAATGTGATTCTTAGCTTCATCGTTGTTTCGCAGTATTAACACTAAAATCAGGCCAAGTCTGTTAACGGGTAGGCAGAGACCACCGAGTTTTAAATATCTCACTCTTTACAAACATTGACATTCTTTTTTACATTCCCTCTATTCATACATGCAAGCCAGTTTCGAATATTCCAGCAGGCAGACAGCAACCCTCGTCAGCCAGTATGTTTAATATTTGACGAATTTATCAATACTTTGGCACGCCTCAAGTCTTGTTTATTGATAACCCTGGCGGCATCTAGATGTGAAGATTACAGTATTACCCTGCAGTTAAACCAACCGTGGGTACTCGACTATCGCTCGTAGGGATCACTCCAGATAACTACTGTACGGTTCCTCAACAGAAACACTTTCAATGTAAGATTTCAACATGTTTTAAGATCGTAGCGTATATATTACAACATATTATATTAAAATATATTTTCTATATTGACTCTCGAGTGACCACACACATAGCTACATTACATATGTGTATTTATCACCATTACGTCGTCAAAATATCTAGACAGATGTATTAACCCATATCTATATTGAGATATGCAAGACATATTGCACAGGTAACGAACTAAAATATGCATAATATAGCATAGCTACCGGTGGATAGCTTTAATATATAGGTACATATTTTAGTATAGTATAGTACAATATACTAATAAATATTGTAGCCCCGTTTGTGACGACCTCTAATACAATAACCGATGTAATAGTCAACGGCTTTCGTGGCTCACAAACATCTGTATCCAATATTAATTATCACTAAAATCATATTGAGACTAGTCAGATACCTTTGCACCCAGTGGGCTGGGTATGTCTAAACAATCTATCTCAATAAAACATGAAAGTTGGTCTAATACGGTTATCCAAACCGAAGAATACACCTACGTAGAGCCAGAAGATTTTAGGGTGTTGCGACGGAAATAGTATAGCAGGCTTTTATTTCCATAGTCGGCTGCAAATGAAGGTATCATCACTAAGTTTAGTACAAATGATAGAAAAGTTCATTCGTGTAGTATGTACCAGTCAATGTCGGATAGATCCTTATAGTTTAAAATTATGTTACAAAATCGTTTGAAATTTCAACAAATTCTTTGTTATTGCCAAATATATAATCCAATGTAGTGTTACTTCATAAAGCAGTAAATTTTATAAGAAATGGGTTAAGTTTGAAACAATAGAAATAAATCTAAAACTGATACGACATATTTGTAATGGGAGTACCTAATTAGCATTAAAATCGAGACATTAATGTGTATCGATGAATATCAACAAAAATGTTGTATGTAAATGAAATGAATAAATTAACATATTTCGTGTTAAGGTCCTGTGGCGTCCCCATTATGTTGTCAAGCAGACCTCAGAATACTTATAAATATTTACTTAGGCCTTAACGCAACTAAGTTAGTTTACGAGTTTCTGTCGTGATGAAAACAAACATTCATCTTGACGTTTATGTAAATCACTAGTGAGTTCTTTCGCTTTGTGTAATTAGTAACATTATGTTACAACTACTTAAGCGCCCAAATGTGTACCTGGTTTCGTAATAAATATTATGAAAATCTTGGCAACAATAGTCTATACTAAACCTTGTAACTATGGCTATAGTACCCTAGATTGGGGCCGTCGCAATATGCAAATTGCGTACATTCCCACACTTTGATCACATACAGGCCTACAAATACCTAAGTACGTACCTTACGTAGATATGAGTGTGTATTCTTGTACTACAACTAACGTTTGCGATGTGAACAGAATTACTGACGTAGGCTTATATTAGATTTTCTCAAGAGATTAAGCTCCAACTGCCTACTTGGTTTACTATTACTCCCATTTTAAAAATAGCCTTTGTTGTAATACCTGCGAAATGCATTATGTAATATTCGTAGATTGTTTTAATATTCGAAGCGGTCTTTCGTCTTTAATGTAAATTAATGTGCAAAAAATTACCTAATTCTAGTTTCTATGTACGTTCTAGGCACTTAATGTATGCTTATTTAAGTATATTAGGCGTTAGTTGTCCCGATAAAGCCCTTTAAATATGACGCTTCTTAGCACTTAAACCGTAACGTGAAGCAATTTTGTTGAAATATCGCATTCATTACCTGTTTGTGTCGAAAGCGGTTACAGCGCCGCAAGGGTTAGGCCAGATGAATGAACGTTGATCGCTAAAACGATAGCAGTCGAAGCTTGACACCTAAATCAGTTAGATGAATAAGGCGGACGACAGACGGACCAGTTTTTGTTTTCGGATGTTCGGAAAACTACTAAGTATAATTTTGTTAAGGTAGTACTGTTTTATTGGTTATTATGAAAATCGTGTACTCGTCATTGAAAATATCTTGAGTATCTATCAGCGCCCAAAGAGCAGGCATTGCGAAATCTGATGCACTGACTAATATTGCAAGGGACAGAAAAGTATGAAATTAACACCAATTAAATCAGTTATCGAAGAAACACTAGAAAGACAAGGAAATTGTAATCTTTCTAATTCATATTCATTACAGATTAAATTAGTATTATTTATTACATTCATTACGATTTGAGAGAAAATGTACTATAAAGTATTGAATATTTGCAGTCCTGGGTTCAATGATATCGCAGATATAAAATGCGCAGTGTGCGGTCACCCTGATAGAGACGGGCCGTAACGACAGGGCTATTAGCTTTTAACAGCTTTCAAGAGGTTTAGGATGTTTACATTAATCAGATTTATTACCGGAATGGAAGTCGCCAAATCTCTGAATGTTGCTCCAATTGAACCTTTAAGGGAATATAAAACGACATATGTCAGTTTAACTTTGGACATCGAAAGCGTTAAGGTACGATTTAATTTCGATAAAAGGGACATTCTTGAAAAGCAGTATGATTAATCGATCAAAAAAAGAAGAATCAATCGATGTCAACAGCAGTTTGAAATCAAAACTAAAGTAATTTTCGCGATTCATTGAAACAAGTGATCAAGAAAAACGGGGAATGACAAAAGAAAAGTGGAAGCAATAAGCAAATGCCTTCTTTCATAAGGCGAAATTGGTTCGAGGACAATTCGTTCGGGAGAAGAAATGATGGGTGCTCAGAAACGATTGTCCTTTCAGTGTCGCCATCAGCTTGATTGAATAAATCGGGAAAGGTAAAAAATACTAAATATTTATTGATATGGCCGGACATAAAGGTTTGATAGGTTTTGATACTGTAAATGTTTTTTCTATCACCGATTTCAAGTCTTTGATCTAATGAACTTATGACGAATCTTAAATTATCATTTTAATTAACATAAATATGTTATAAACTTTTAATGTCATGAGGCATCTTTTTCGCTGACATAGAAAGAATAATCACTGATCACTCGGCATTGAAACCAAATACATGGTATGTATATCCATTCATGGAGTTGGTTTAATAACGCTAAAGTCCAATTAGCTTAATAGGGTTTCCAGCAATTTTTTTAAAGCTGACGAAGTTTTGAAACCGTGGGTCGATTGAACCTATGCAGGACTTAGTTTATATGTATAAAAAATGTAAGATCGAATTTCTTTAAATCCAATTTATGAGCTTTTCTAACCGATTTTGTCTTTCTTTATAAAATGATGTTATATCAAGAAGGATGATATTGTATTGTGATTAAGTTATCACGTGTAACATGACTGATGACACGTGGGATTGTACTACACTCCTGTGTCTACGCCATGAGGAAATGCACGTGTGATGTTATTTAATTAAACATGGTACATAGTGTTACGCACTTGATGGACAAATATTATTAAATGCATACAACTGAGGGAAATTATACACTGATTGTAATAAATTGTGTTATTATATGGCAAAATTACTTACGAAAATTCGTCTTCGAATGTAAAAAATGAATCCGGAACACTCCGTCTCGAATGGAGCTATCCATCAACTCGTCGAAGGGGCATTAACCCCTCGTCCCTTCAATTACCATCTTTAGCTTTCAATTTGCGTCTTTGTTGCATCAGCGGAAAGGACACGTGATAAATTCGGGGTTTTCAAAGTGCGATGACAGGATGAGATCGAAAGTTTCCGTGTTGAGTGATGCTTTGGTAATGATAATGGTTCTGCTTATAAAAATAAATTATGAAGTTCTTGGTAGCGTGCGGTAAATTATGAAATGCCGGTAACCTCATTTTTACGAATGGAGCAACTAAATATAGGGTAATATTAATTAAATAAAGACTTCAATGAAAGCGTACTGTTATGATTAAGTATCCGATCTGTCAGGGTTGTATGGGAACGTATCATGGTTAGGTCCAATGTGCCACGAGTATAAGAAGTACCTTAAATCGTATTCTTGATATTGGCTACGAGTGTACCCTAAAGGGTATTTTTGATATCACCATTTCTTATAACAGTCATGTTTGATTTATCGTACTATTCTGTATAAAATAATTCGTTGAAATGTTAAAACAAGGCATGTTTTCAACCATATTTTCCCCTAACTTTTAATCCAGATACCAGTAGCAAGAAATATGATGAGTTAATCTTTTACATTATAAATTTATTTATATACCTATTTATTTAACAACAAGTCACAATTTCAATGTAAACATTACAGATTTTTATATCTAAGTAACGACTTAGATATAATGGAATGATTATATGGAATTCTAATCTCTTCGAAGCATGAAGTACATGCCATCTTCATTCTTGTTTCCTCTACATGCATCATTAATTGCTTTGGTGTTTTACGATGAATCTTGGTCTCTCGCCGTCTGCATCCATACCAAAAAAAAATATTTTTCCTTAAAAGTTTGTTCTAATGAGATTTAGCCTTAAGAAACATAACGATGGACGCATAAAATGATGCGCACATGACAAAGGCAGAGAAGTGCTCTCAGGCGAGCTACAATCACTGGAATGATGCGATACGAAGTCACAATAAAACTTCATTTGCTAGAGTGATATGTCACGGTTGTTTGAGCTGTATAAAAGCTGTAAAAAGTTCCGTCCAATGAAGACAAGGAGAAACAATACAATCGACATAAGCGCATTGAAAAATATAGAATGTCATTTTAAGATCCAAACAACCTGTAATCGACTACGTAGCCTCGATAAATCATTAAATTCGACCTGCCCTGTGTTTTTTCCTGTAAGTGTCCTGGAACATGTGTATGCATGTCGATAAAAGCAGAACTAATGTTAGTTTATCTTTAGTTTCTTTGTTGGTCATATCTTACGAATATTATTTTCAGTTCATTCCATAAGATATCGTCTGTCATGCAACAACACTTTATCGGAATATAAGTACGATACAATTTACTCTGAACAAAAAACATTCGAGTCAACACCACTGAAGCTTATTTCGTTGTTAAGTGCACTAATGACTTCCTGGCAGCGTTTCTGCAAGTCGCAAACGGAAGTACTACTTGAGACTGCAACAAATTATATAATCTGATCACGTTCCATACTTAGCTATTGTAGACCTCAGACAGTCGATCATTATTGAGTGTCTTTTGTTTCAGAGAATTTCGTAGCGGTAATGTATTTCATGTCAACGCCTTTACTAAGGCTTGAGTTTCAAGTAATCTTCTCATTTATCTGTCTACGAGTTCATTATTCGTCGAGTTGCCTTAGCATAGTTTAAGCTCAGTCTTATGGATAGAGTTTCATTGGCAGTGTACCTTTGAGTTTGCTTTTGTTTCATACGTAATGAACTTTTGTAACTCCTTTTGTGTTGCATTGAGCTTGTTTCTCAAAGTTGTCTGTTTTTTCACTGTATACTGCAAGCACTTCAGGCTTGGATAATGGCTGGCTTAACGAACTCGCGATGTATCGTCTTTGTGGGTTCAGTTTGAATAGCATTATTATTCCATTGTGCTCCGATCATTGAGTTCTTACATTGTAAAATTCAGAACGCCAACTCCTTGCTCGAATTGCTTTTACGGTCGCAACTTTGCAATAGAGGGATAATAATTAGTTGGAGTCAATTGTTTTTAGTTCGCTTAGTTCATAAAGCGAATGAGAATCCTAAGTTGTATTCTTTATTCATTGGAGTAGTGACATTAATACTAATTTGAAAACGAGATATTGTTTCAAAGGTTTTTATTAAAGTCTTATGGATAATGATCTTAAAAACCAAAAGTTTTTTTTTGGAAAAAAATAATATGCATGTTCTCTCCGGTAGCTTCGTCTAGCGTTTTACATAATTGGAAATGATAAGAAAATAAAGTACCTAATTATGACTTTTGTAGTTTTTAATTTATCCTTCGATACGCAAAACATTGTTTGAAACACAATAGTTCCGACCTTGAGCCGTTAGTGGTCTGGGTAAAACTGGGCTTGGCAAGGTTAATGAAACAATGTAACTAATTATCACTTCCCTTGATAATTGGAAATCCTTGTATTCTTTATGTGCGACATGTCTATTAATGTAATATACTTGTATATACCTTATAGTACAGTTGAATACATATTGTATAGAACACTCTGGTTTGTGAGTAATAGAGTTCGGAATCAGCCTACATCTTTTTAATTAGGCTATTGTCGAAGTAGAGTCATTGGAACGTTATTTTTAAGTTACTTTTAAAGGATAGGTTTTCTGTTTAACCAAATACCTTGGATATAGTATAAATAAATGTGATATACTTACTGCCATAAATGCACCACACATAAGAACCATTTTTTTTATTAAAAATATCGTAACCATATTTCATGTCCTGACCGCTGTTGATGAAATTTTTCAATCAAAGCCAAACCTTTTTACAGGAGTCATTGTGTACAATCGTATGTTCTCAATTAACTATCACATGTATATTTCTGGAACCACGGAACGACTGGCCACTTGTCACGAAAAATTAACGGTCTGACGCAATCAGTGAATCAGAGTTTAGTAGGCCAAAGCATGATATGGTGATCTCATGCGCAACTTGTGAAGATTATGTTACCTATCTGCTCATTGTGATTTATTGCACGCATTTGTTTTTATAAAACATTACGTACATAATTAGGAAAATGGATACAACCAACATTATCTTATAATACTGAATCGCTTATATCACTGGTTGTTGCATAATAAATTTTATTTCATTAAATTGTATAATATTATGCAAGATAAAATTGGACTGATGTTACCGTATTTCATAAAGAGACTAATGGATATATCCGAACATCGGCCATTTTAAAATCAAATTAAAATACTTATTATTTTGAAAGCGACATTACAACCTTGGCACAAATACTCGTATAATACGCTTCGTACAATCATGGTTAAGTCCATATTATTGCAGATGGCATTCGTCGGTTGTCACGATGGGACTGCCACACAACATAAAAAACCCATTAGCGAAAAATCGTTATCTTCGCCAGTAACCTCGCTGTAATAAATGTTTCTTGATATCATATTTCGAGTTTTATTATCACTGGGTGTGACTGGACATGTGTATGTAACGTTGTTTTGTTGTGTCAATACAGAGTGTTATTCCACGTCTAATTAGTATAATGGTTTTCCTGTTACCTTTAATGACAGGCGGAAATCCAGGATCCTAAACGCTGCAATTAATTGATTCTCGGAACGGGAACAATCCATGAACTCAATTTGATAGATAAAGGCTCTACGTTGTAAACATAAATATTTGCAGTGTTATTGTATTATTCGATATATTATTTAATTAATCCTTTAATCGTATAATTTTGATATTCAATTAAATTGCTCTGTCACAAATATGTATAACTTCTTGGATTGTAATTGTTGTACTCTCGATACCTCATATTCTACGAATTGAGCCCTTGATTTTTATTATACACACATTCTGTACATAATTCTGTAACACACATACACACATACATAAGTCTGTAATATATTAATTACATGCGTGGTATTTTTATGCGAATTTCCCCAATTCCAGGAGCACATCAACTTGGTTGGGTTTGACGAGAACCTGGGCCCGGTTGTGATGTCTCTCAAAAATGAACACATGGCAGGACAGGATCACACCAGGATTCTTCTGAGGCTACGCACAGAGACCATGCACGGACTCATACCCATCGCAAGTGAGTCTTTGACGTAGCAAAAAAAAACTGTACGAGCAGAATTCAGCATTCAACGAAAAGGTCACGCGATCAAGGCCTTTCTTACGACTTGCTTCACTTTTGAGTGTACTTCTGAAAGCTTTTCATGTGTTTTCAAGTTTCAGCTCTCTAGTTATTGACCTTTAGTAACAACAGGTTGTTTTAATAGTGTTTTATTCCATAAGATACAAGTTGCTATTCGTATATTTGCTCTAATAACTCTTAAAATATATTTGTACAATTTTTATCTTGACATAACCTTAAATATATTGTACAATTATTATTCTTTAAATGTGGTTAGTCTATACTAACTTTAACTACGCTATTATCTTCTTTTTAGTGTGAAATGGTTGTGACATTATTTATCCAAATTGGGAAAATTTAATTCAAAAACTCATATGTATGTATATATTGTAGGATCCGGCATAATGCCATCGCCCTTGAGAATGGCTAAGATGTTGAACGAACAAGTGAACGTGGACAACTTCATGGCGGTGATGTGCCTGAACGCGTCGTCACTGATCTCCACCTACGACGAACACGTTCTAGTCAACAACTTTAAGTTCGGTGTGCTGTACCAGAAGTACGGTCAGACGACCGAGGAGGAGCTGTTCGGTAATAACGAAACGTCGCCAGTTTTCGACGAATTCCTCGAAATGCTCGGACAGAAGATTAAGCTGAAGGATCATAAAGGTATTTTGAGAATAATTACAATAAAACCCAATTTAATGCGATAGATTATATTGGTTTAATAAAGCATTTTATATTACTTACTGTCTCGATACAATATACTTGATGAAGAAATATTTTTTTATGCTAATATTTAAAAGTCTAGTTCTATATAGTATATTTTCTAAAACTGTCAGCCGGGTGAGGACAGGAGAGAATATGACTTTGTTGAATATGATATTGCAAGTTAACTGGCTGTCTTTAGGCTTACATGTGTATTAAATGTGCGAGTGTCTCGAGATGTCCCAAGATGTTTATTTACTGTCATTATTACAATTGCCGTGTCCAGGGTACCGCGGCGGGCTGGACATAATGAACGGGCACACGGGCAGCGAGGCGGTGTACGAGCGGCACTTCGAGCGCGAGATCATGTTCCACGTGGCGCCGCTGCTGCCGCACACGGCCGGCGACGCGCAGCAGCTGCAGCGCAAGCGGCACGTCGGCAACGACATCGTGGCTATTGTTTTCCAGGTCACTATACTACCATTGCTACTACTACTCTCCTTTACATTACACTCATACAAGACCTGGACTTCTAAGGTCATTGCTCTCAACTCAGTGGCTCCTTTAACTTGGTCTCTTTAAACTCTCTTGGTCTTTTAAACTCATTTGGTCTTTTAACCGCATTGGTGTTTAAAAGTTATCGGTCTTTTAAATTAAAATAAAATGGCGCTTATTTGACTTTAGAATGTCACAAAATGGTTTAGCTTTCGGTTCGCACAGTCATAATTATCAGGTCACGATTATTGACCTAATTCTTGTGGCGATTTTTATAGGCTCTCATTAAAATATCTCTACCGAGGAAATGCTTTTGACGTAGAAAATTCACAGAGAAGTAATTTTGTATTTGGATAGTATAATTTTAACGTAATTTAAGTTATAGTTACTAGAAATAGCTACAATTAAACGGTACCAAAATTCACATTCAATGTTTTTATTTATGTTCCTATTGTAAAGCTTATTTATAAACATTTTTCATAAAATTTATATATAATTTATACAATTTTCAGGAAAAAGCAACACCATTCACACCAGACATGATCGCCTCGCACTTCCTTCACGCATTCATCGTTGTCACACCAGTCGAGACTGCTGGCGGGGAGACCAGGTTAGTTCATACTCTTTTGGAAACCACCACCTAAATTTCTTCATGAGGACATCTTTATTCACAATTGAATTGTGCTTTATTACTTATGAAAATAAAAGATTGATACCAAAAGAAATACTATGTATGATACGTAAATGTAGCATTTA
The DNA here is from genome assembly GCA_018244795.1 of Parelbella ahira ahira. Classification (NCBI taxonomy): domain Eukaryota; kingdom Metazoa; phylum Arthropoda; class Insecta; order Lepidoptera; family Hesperiidae; genus Parelbella; species Parelbella ahira. The sequence goes on from DWME01001341.1 coordinate 24,509, forward strand.
TATCGTTTAGCTGCTCTTTGTCCCGAAAACTAAAAAGATAAAAATCATTCTGCGACTGTAATAATCTTTTATGAATAGTGTCACAAAAGATCTCATCCAGACAAAGCATTCTGTACTGAAAAGAGCTATATAGATATAATATGATGTTAGTGTTTTTCCATAGTATACATTTATTTTCAAACGTTACACTATACGATGATGAAACGCCTATAGTTTGTCGGTAATAAGTCTATTCTTATAGTTTGTTCATAATAAATGATATTTTCCTTCGTAAGAAACCTTATCATTAACTCGACATTCAGTTATTTATCCTGAGGCTTTGAAATACTGCTCGGTCGCTGAGGAACACACAGCTCCTGCTCACAAATTTCATAATTTACTATTGATTTTACTTCAACACATATCATTTATAGAGCTAAAAAGTTAATGTATCGTGTATACATTGATCAATTACAACCACATATATTTGTGGTCGCAGGGTCGAATGTATGCTCATGTTAACTTTAACCTCGTGTTACATATTAACAGTGTCTAAATCCCTTGAGTTTTCGCGTCGTTTAAATAGAAATTACGTGCACACTAGAAGCGTTTAAATAGAAATTTTGAATATGGAACTGTTATTAAACCTCATTTTTACTTTTCAAAATTCGCACATTGCCACTTTGATACTTGTCCAAGTTGTTTGTTTAACATAAAGTTTGTGTACCGGAACGCTCTCAAAAGTTATTTGCATGAAGGCGCCGAGAGAAAATGACTCGAAACAAGGAATGTAAATTATCTCAGTAATTTATATGCAAACGAATCGCGACTATGTAATTAAAGAGTTTTTATAGAAATGAAAATACTCGAGTTTTAATAACGATAGATTTGAAGGACTCGAAAAGAAAAAAA